>JAXLNO010004611.1:20345-84451 GCA_038087875.1 Malacoraja senta | reverse complement strand
GCGGGCGGAGGCCAATTCTCTGGAAGCTTTCAAGAGAGAGTTAGATAGAGCTCTTAAAGATAGCAGAGTCAGGGAATATGGAGGGAAGGCAGGAACAGAGTACTGAATGTGGATGATCAGCCATGATCACAGTGAATGGCAGTGCTGGCTCGAAGGGCCGAATGCCCTACTCCTGCTCCTATTGTCTATTGTCTATATGTACTGCACCTATATGTATGTGTGTGTGTATACATATATATATACTTATACACACACATATATACATATATATATGTGTGCGTGTATACATGGGTGTACAGTATATATATATATGTGTGTGGTATATATATATATATATATATATGTGTATATACATAGGTATTTATGTATATGTGTATGTGCATATATATATATATATAATATACTTGAAACATCCAATGGTTAGCAGCAGGCTGGACAGGCAACAGGCAGGGAGAGGGATGTTGCTGTACCATTATCAACCAGCCAGCGAGCTGATTCGGGGAAGGGCCTGTGTCACCTTGCTGCTTTGTAGATGACGACCGCCTAGTCCAAGGGTCAAAGCAGCGGCTAACCTGGGCTTGAGGAGATCTGTCCTCTTCGTTGGTGAAGGCGCCACTGTGCACTTTTCTGATAATTAGCTTCCCTTCCGCATTAGGGTGGAAGAAATTTGCACACAAAGTGATCAGCAGAAGCCACCAGATACAGAGCAGAAACAGGCCCTTTGGCGCACCAAATCCACACCGACCAGCGATCACCTCGTACTAACACTGTCCTACACACTAGGGACAATATTTTTTTTTATTTTTTTTTATTGTAATTCTATATTAGAGGTATCTGCATATCATAGTCCAACCCATTACAAACTTTGTATAACAATTACATATTAAGTACCCAGGGTTCGGGTACCCAGTTACCAAAGTAGCTGGGGTCCTCCTTTATCGGTTACATATTAACGTTGCCTCTAATTATTTATTTATATTTATAGATAATAAAAATAAAGAAATAAAAAGAAGAAATTAGAAAAGTAAGATAAACTATCAATAATACAACTTAGGAGAAAGGTCCATAGGTCAGAAAACGTAACTATTCATCCAGTCCTGGGTTCAGGTTTCAGTCAGGCCTCCGCGCCGGCCCAGTCTACCCCTTCAGATAATCTATAAATGGAGACCATATTTTAGTAAATAATTCTGGTTTGTCAATTAAGACATATCTAATTTTTTTCAAATATAAGGTCTCCGACATCTCCATAATCCACATCTTAATTGTGGGGGCTGCAGGATTTTCCCAAAATTTTAATATTAATTTTTTCCCAATTATTATACTGTAGTCAAGGAAATTTCTTTGGTTTGTTGTAAGTTTTAGATATTGTTCTGATATGCCCAATATTATTAATTTAGGATCGGGATCCAGTTGAGCATTAACAACTACAGAGATTATTTTAAAAATATCCATCCAATAATTTTTAATTTTTATACAATTTACAAAGGTATGGGTTAAATTAGCCGATGAGTATTGGCATTTATCACAAATAGGAGAGATATTAGGAAAGATTCTATTTAATTTTTTTTTTGAATAATGCAATCTATGTAGTACTTTAAATTGTGTTAAAGAATGTCTGGCATTTAATGAACATTGATGTATATGTTGTAAACTTTCATCCCAAATATCTTTTGTTATAGGTTGGGCTAATTCCTTTTCCCATGCTAATCTATATAATTCCGTCGACAGAGTCTCACTATCTAAAAGAATATTATAAATATAAGATATTAATTTATCTGTATTAGGGTGTTTATTCAAACATTCATCTAGAATCTCTGGTTCTCTAGTTCTGTATTCTTGTGTATGTGATTTAACATAATCTTTAAGTTGTAAGTATCTAAAAAAAATATTTGAATGTAATCCATAATTCAGTTGTAGTTCCTGAAACGAAAGAAAAATACCGTTTCTATAAAGATGTCCCATCTTTTTAATTCCATGATTTTTCCATTGTACAAAACCTTTATCCAACACTGAGGGTTTAAATGAAGGATTATTTGCAATGGGGAGAGAAAATGATAAATTATCCAATTTTAATGTCTTTTTTAATTGTTCCCAAATTCGAATTCCACTATATATTATAGGGTTTTCACTATAGATTTTTTAATTCAGTTTTGTAGGAGCTAACAGGATCGGACCAATTTCAAAAGGCAAACAATCTTCCTTTTCCATCTTTAACCAGTCTCGTTGTTGATCCATATCTTCCAACCAAAAATTCATATTTTTGACATTGACTGCCCAAAAATAAAATAAAAAATTTGGTAAAACTAATCCTCCTTTGGTCTTGGGTTTACATAGGTATTTTTTGCTTATTCTGTGATTCTTATAATCCCAAATAAAACTTGTCACAATAGAATCAACTTTTTTAAAGAATTTTTTGGGGAGATATATCGGGATTGATTGAAAGAGGTATAGCAATTGCGGAAGGAAAATCATTTTTATAGCATTAATTCTACCGAGCATTGAAATGAGAAGTGTTTTCCAGTATTGAATCACAAGGGACAATTTTACCTGTCAATTAACACACAAACCTGTACACCTTTGGAGTATGGGAGGAAACCGGAGCACCCGGTGAATACCCACACGGTCACAGGGAGAAGATGCACACTCTGTACAGCACTCATAGTCAGGATCGAACCCGGGTCACTGGCGCTGTAAAGGCAGTGTCATTATGCCGCCACTAAGTGGCACAAATCTTCCCTGCAGTTAACTGAAAGAAGCATAACTCAGCAACTCATTGTGGTGGTCAGGAAGTACGTTACCAACGGTAATGCTGTGAGTAAAATGGAGAAATGTAACGTTAAATATGCTACTAAATTTCAAATAAAGATGAGACTTGCAGAGAAGCATTTGACATGTGATTTTAACCATTTTTGATACATGCTAATTTATAAATAAAATGTGAATAAGGTACTCCTTTGTTATAATGTGAAGTTATCCTATATCTACCTGTACACGGTGATTGTAATCGTATATAGTCTTTTTGTTGACTGGATAGCACGTGACAAAAAAGCTTTGCACTCTATCTCGGTACAGGTGGCAATAAAATAAACTATCAGCTACTATTATTATTTTTTCATTTTGTGGGTTGACACAGTAGCACAGCGGTAGAGCTGCATCTCACAGCACCAGAGACCCAGGTTCTATCCTGAGTACGGGTGCTGTTTGCATGGAGTTTGCACGTTCTTCCTGTGACCACGTGGGTTTCCTCCGGGTACTCCGGTATCCTCCCACATTCCAAAGACACGTGGGTTTGTAGGCTAATTGGCCTCTGCAAATTGCTCCTAGTGTGCAGGGAGTGGGAAAGTGGGTTAACATAGAACTAGTGTGAACGGGTGATCGATCATCGTCGTCGACTCGGTAGGCTGAAAGGCCTGTTTCCATTCTGTCGTTCTAAACAAAACTAAACTAAAACTTCAAAAGTAAAAGAAAAACAATGATTAAAAGGCAGTTTTAGCCGTTCATGTAACTAGATTCTAACTGATCTCTAAGGATAGATACAAATTGCTGGAGTAACTCAGCAGGACAGGCAGCATCTCTGGACAGAAGGAATGGGTGATGTTTTGGGTCAAAAGCCTTCATCAGACTGAGCCTAATGAATTAGATTCCAAACCTTCTCACTTATTGCTGACTGTGAGGAAACTTTATCTAAACTTTGGCCCTTATTGCAGTTGCAATCTCATCTCTAGGAAATAACTTACAAACAATTGCACACAGTGCTTTTTTGTGACAGTTATTTTGTATTCCATCTACATGACATGCAGGTTTATTAATCATGCATACCGGCACCTCATTATCGACAATTCAATAATTCAATTATACTTTATTCTCACATGAACCTAGATAGAGAGAAATGTTTCGTTTTGCATACAATCCGGCAAAATCATACAGCAGACCTCGCCTAGGCAGTACACAAAGAGTCGCCACGCTTCTGGCACCGAGAAAGTTACAAAGGTTCACCACAGTTTTATCTTCTGCCAACCGCCGCGCACATGGCAACAGGCGGCCCCTTGTCGGGTCCCCCCATCATTCTCAGCAGCCCCTGCCAGGCCCCCCTTCATTCTCATTCTCCCCGAATATAAGTATTAATTGCACCTGCCGTGGTAGCCTGATCGCAAGTAAATATTCAGCTTGAAATTTTTCAATTGTAAATGGTGAATTGGATAGAACTTAAAGCACAAAACCAGATTGTCCATCGTTCATGGTCCACTGCCTTTTCTGCTCTTCCTTCTCCATTCCATTGAATTCAACTCTCCTTCCACACGATCTTCTATTTAAAAGACATTTAATTTAAATGATATTTGGACAGGTACATGGATAGGAAAGGTTTAGAGGGATAGAATCATAGAGAATCGTAGTCATTCAGTGTGGAAACAGGCACTTCGGTCCAACTTGCCCACGCCGGCCAACATGCTCCATCTACACTAGTCCCACCAGCCTGCATTTGGCCCATATCCCTCTAAACCTGTCCTATCCATGTACCTGTCCAAATGTTTCTTAAATGTTGCAATAGTACCGGCCTCAACTACCTCCTCCGGCAGTTCTTCCGTACACCGACCCACTCTGTGTAAAAAAGTAACCTAATTTCCCATTAAATCGTTCCCTCCTCACCTTAAACCTATGTCCTCTGGTGCCTACTATGCCTACTAAATGCCTACTATGTTCTGTGTGCTGAAGCAAAGCAAGAATTTCATTGTCCTATAAGGGACACATGACAATAAACTCACTTGAACTTGAACTTGAACTTATCTATTCCTCTACTCTGGGCAAAAAACTGGTGCATTTACCCAATCTATTCCCCTTATGATTTTGTACATCTCTATAACCCCTGATCCTTCTGCGCTCCAAGAAAAAAAGCCCTAGCCTGCTCAACTTCTCGCAATAGCTCAGTCCTTTAAGAAAACCCACGCAGTCACAGGGAGAATATACAGACAACACCCACAGTCAGAATCGAACCCACGTCACTGGTACTGTAACGCAGCAACTCTACCGCTATGCCACCATTCCTTATGTGTAAACCAGCATCTGCAGTTCCTTGTTTCCAACATTTTTAATGTTCGTGCATACTGTAGGTGATTTGATTTTGATGTTAACTCAGATGAACACTACAAATTTAAATCTGTAGACATAAGAACAGCAGATGCTAGAATCTGGAGCAAATCACAAAAGTGCTGCAGGCACTCAGAAGGTGAGGCAGCATCTGTGGAGGGAATGGACAGGCGACATTTCAGGCTGGATCCTTTCTTCAGCCTGACCCAAAACATTGCAGAAGATAGACACAAAGTGCTGGAATAACTCAGCGGGTTAGGCAGCATCTTAGTTTAGTTTAGAGATACAGCGCAGAAACTGGCCCCTCGGCCCACCGAGTCTGTACCGACCAGCGATCAATTAACACTATCCTACACACATTAGGGACAATTTACATTTATACCAAGCCAATTAACCTACAAATCTGTATGTTTTTGGAGTGTTGGAGGAAACCGAAGATCTCGGAGCAAACCCACGCGGTCACGGGGAGATCATACAAACTCCGTACAGACAGCACCCTTAGTCAGGATTGAACCCAGGTCTCTGGTGCTGCAAGCGCTGTAAGGCAGTAATTCTACTGCTGCGCCACCATGCCTCCAGCTATGGAGAAAAAGGATGGGTGACGTTTCGGGTCAGGACCCTTCTACAGCGTCACCCATCCTTCTGCTCCAGAAATTCTACCTGACCTGCTGAGTTACTCCAGCACTTTGTGTCTTTCATCGGTATACACCAGCATCTGCAGTTCCTTTCCACCCAAAATGGTGCCTGTCCATTCCCTCCACAGATGGTGCCTGACCTGCTGAGTTTCTACAGCACTCTTGGGTTTGGCTCACATTTAAATTTGATTGAATCAAACATACTTCTACTTTACAGTTCATGTTTAATTATTTGTAGACTAACCCCTAATGCTTCTAAAAAAATCACTGGAATTGCATCTCTGTCGTTGTTGCTAACAAGATGACCGGTGTTTTTCTGATGCATGAATGACTGGGAATTTTAATCTCCCGACATAAAACCGTTTTTGCCCGACAACTGAGATACAAGGTGGCCACTCATGAGGAATTAAAGATTTAGAACAATCACTGCATTTTTTCAGGGGTCAAGACACAAAGAGCCATTGTGGTTTCAGTGAAGGCTGGTGTTTACCAATTGGTGCAGCGAGGAATATGAGGCATCAACAGGCATGTGTTCAACTCCTAACACTGCGTATTAATTAAACTGCAAAATGGATCTTTCGCCTCATTGTGCAATCTGATGAATATAATTAAGCATGTGATTGATGATCGGCTCCTGGTTTCCCAGTAAGACGAGAGTTATTCTCTGGGTGGCCTCCCATCTGTCAGTCTCTGATGAGAGCTAACATAACGGACAACATTTAAACAGCTCCTCGTATGTTTGAAACACCTTCCTTTTCTGAATTTGACAGGGAAAACAAAGAATAAGTTTATTTTCAAAAGATCTGAAGCCCAGTGGTACAGTTTTATTGGCACTGAGCAGAGAATGGCTGAAGAAGACTCAAATGTACCTGATTTAGTTGAAACCGCTAACACAGTGACCAGTGAAAACCAACCAGAAGTGGTTGATGATGTGGAAGGGGCAGGAGGTGCCGTTCAGTCAACAGAAGAAAAAGCCTCATCGGGTGTGGTAAGCGAATGTGTTGTGACTGACAATGTAACACCCAGCAAAGGGTCAAACTCAACTGCAGAAGAATACAGTTCACCTTCAGGTGAGAATGTTACAAACACCGAGACCATTGCAAACAATGAGGAAACTACTCCCAACACTGAGGAAGCCACTTCACATCATGAAGTGAACAGTCCAGCTTTAGAAGTCATCCCATGTATTGAGGAAGCCAGTTCAGCTGTCAAACAGGTTATTACAACTGCTGAAGAAATCACTTATCCCGCTGCTGAGGTTTCTCCAGGTGCTGAAGAAGCCTGTTCGTCTTCGGAGTTGGCCGAGCAATCTGCCGAGATTAATCGTTCCACTGCTGATGAGACCACGTCTTCGCCTGCTGAACAGACTGTCACGCCAGTGCAGGAGACAGTTGCAACTCCAGAGAAAGCACATCAGCCTGCAGTGGAAACGGTCTTAACGACAGAGAATGCTAAATCATTCACAGCAGGAACCTTTACTCCTGAAGTACCATCTATTCAGAGCTCCAGACCAGAATCTGACACAATGCTTTCAAGTCCTTCAACAGAAGAAGAAATAATACCGCAGAATAATACACCAGAAAACTCTGCTGATGATGCAAGGAGTGAAGCAGGTAAAATAGATTAGTTATCTTTTAGTACGGGTTATGGGGTGAAGGCAGGAGAATGGGGTTGAGAGGTAAAGGTAAATCAGCCATGCTTGAATGGCGGAGTAGACTTGATGGGCCGAATGGCATAATTCTTGCTCCTATGACATACATTTCTGAACTTTTGTTGTGAAGATTGAGTTAATTTTTCATGTCTATTTCTCACTATATATTTCTGGATGAAAATATTTCCAATAGTAGCATATTAAATGGCATCAGTAATATTTGTATTAGTGATATTGTAATTGTAATTAGAAAATAGGTAAATATTATTACTTGCTATCCATAACTACAAAAAAATTGCTAGCTAGTGTTTAGAACAAATCCAAGTGTTCTATGCAACTGAATCTACTTGTCCCAATTGTAGATTAAATAACATGCATTATGGGACACACAGTGATCTGCATCATTTTTGAACAGGGGTATCTTTCATTTTTTTAAAGAGTAAACATAATATGTGGAGACAAGAGATTGCTGAAGTGAACATAGTCATAGAGTCATACAGTATGGTAACAGGCCATCCGGCCCATCCCAACCAGCATGTCCCATCTATACTAGTCCCACCTGCCTGCATTTGGCCCATATCCCTCTAAGCTTGCCCTATCCATGTACCTGTTAAAATGTTTCTTAAATGTAGCGATACTACCTGCTTCAACTACTTCCAGCTTGTTCAGTACACCAACCACCATCTGTGTGAAAAAGTAACCCCTCAGGTTCCAATTAAATCTTTCCCCACTCACCTTAAACCTATGTCCTCTGGTTCTTGATTCCCTTACTTTGGGAAAGAGACTACGTCTACACAATCTATTCCTCGTGGTTTTATGAGGAACAGTTTGCTCATCCTCCTGAGCATTTACTGGAGGATTGTTAAGTGGCAACGCTAGACAGGTGACATTGCCAGACCTCCATAAATGTTTTTCTTTGAACACTATGAATACAACAAACAGCAGGAAAGGAATTCATCTTGCTTTGTGTTACAGATTGTGTGCGATTACATCATCTATGTGTTGTATTTCGTCAATTATTTTCTTCCATTAATCAATGCAAATAATGGGGCATAGCTTCCCATTTTATGATCCTGCACAAGGTTAATTTCTATTCCAGTATTTACTTGCAAAAACATAAATGAAAAAATATTAAAAAAAACATTATTTTCTTTGATCAATTGGCTAATGCTTATATATCTTACAGGCAGAAATGTACTTATCTAATTTGATGAGACGAATAATTACCATTTAGAGTAGCATAACTTTTTCAATAAATCTGGAAATTTTTAAGAAGTATCCTTGTCCCTTTCTGAATCTATTAAATCCAAAGATGTTAAAGCTATTAGATTAGCGATAAAGAATGCTAAAATCTTGTGCCGAATAACAAGAATCCACGAAGCACATAGGATTTGAAGGACATAATATTTTGGAGCCTTTAGTTTGAAATAAAAGATAAAATAAGTCTGAAGAATCCGAACCCAAAACATCGCCTGTCCTTACCCTCCACAGATGTTGCCCAACCAGCTGAGTTCCTGCAGCACTTTGTGTTTTGCTCAAGATTTCAGCATCTGTAGTCAGAGTAATTCTGTGTGAAAACAGGCCCTTCGGCCCAACTTGCCCACACTGACCAACATGTCCCATCTACACTAGTCGCACCAGCCTGCATTTGGGTCAGATCCCTCTAAACCTATCCTATCTGTAGCCCCTTGTGTCTTCGTGAAAATACCTTGTTCAATAACAGTTCTTTCCAAGAATCAGGAAATGGCTGAAGGGCCATTTAAATAGCGACTTCACTGCAAACGGCGTACCAGAAGATAACCTCTTCTTGATAATTAACGTATAATGGGGTCGGGGAGGTGTGGGGGCACGTATCATTTCCTCCAATTATTTAGTTCCCCAGATTTCAACAGAGCTAAATAATGAACTGGACTTAGAGCAGACGGCCTGTATAATGGAGGACACAAAGTGCCAGAGTAAACTCAGGGGTCAGGCAGCATCTCTGGAGAACATGAATGGGTGACATTTCTGGTCGGGACCCTTCTTCAGAATATCTGAAGAAGGGTCCAGCTTTTTGTGTCTATCTTCTGTCTGAAGAAAAATCCCGACCCGAAACATAGTCTATCCTTGAGTCTGAAGAAGGGTCTCGACCCGAAACCTCACCCATGCCTTCTCTCCAGAGATGCTGCCTGTCTCGCTGAGTTGCTCCAGCATTTTATGTCTACCTTTGATTTAAACCAGCATCTGCAGTTCTTTCCTACACATCTATCCATGTTCTCCAGGAATGCTGCCTGACCTGTTGAGTTACTCTGGCTCTTTGTGTCCTTTTTTGTAAACCAGCATCTGCCATTCCGTGGTTCTACAGCTTGTACAATACCACGTGTTTTGTGCTATTGCCCAGGGTAAATTTCGATCCAATATGTTTGGTATACTTTTACAGCTTAGAACAACTGGGTCATAATAAGCCAAGATAATTAAGTGTCATGATTAACAACCATTCAACATTAATGAGGAACTCTTACAATATATTAAAATGTAAATTGCAGACACAAAGAGGGCCATCTAAAAAAGCACACATTAATATTTTAAACATTGGTTCCTACAGTGGAGGATATGATCCTATTACCACCAGAGGAAGACTATAACGAGAAGGGAGAGGACAGCAATGTAGGGAATCACAATGCCGGTGAGATTGGTGATGATATGGAGTCTGATGAAGAAGAAATTTACTCAGAAGAATTCCAGCAAGGAAATGACTTGGAGTCGCCTTCATCTAGTCCCATCCAACCAGAGTCACCAACTAATACTGATTGTGTTGAGGAGCAATCAGGATCTTCAAGAAGACTTGACATTACCAAGCACAGCTACTCCAGGTACAATACTGTCTCTTATCGCAAGATCAAAAAAGGAAACACCAAGCAGCGTATTGATGAATTTGAGTCGATGTTACAAATAACTTAAGCGTGGCAACAAAGCTGCAACGATAACCACTGTCTCCTGTTATTAAATTGAACTGAATTAATTGACCTAGAAATTGAACAGTGCCTGCAAAGTCTCAGTAATGGGCTGGTGCGCAGTAGGACAACAAACCTTTGTTTGAGGGAACATCATTGTACATTGTGGGGAGTGAATCCCAACATTGTGGGGAGTGAATCCTGCTCCTCTGCTGTACTGTTCTCTGCAAGTGTAAGGATGCATCTGTACAGCACAGGTACAGTCCCTACTTCCCACAATGTCCGTGCCAAACATGATGCCAAGACCAACTCTTATCTACCACCACATAATCCACATCCCTCCATTCCCTGCATATCCTGAGCCTATCCAAAAGTCTCTTAATTGCCAATATCGGCCTCCACCACCACCCCCGGCAGTGTGTTCCAGACACTCACCACCCTCTGTAAAAAGAAAAACTTGCCCCATGCATCTCCTTTAAACTTTCCATCCAAGGAAAATGCTTCAGACTGTCTACTCTACATCTGCCTCTCACAATTTTATATATTTCTCTCAGGTCTCCCCTCAGCCTCCGGCGTTCCAAACAAAACAATGAAAGTTTGTCCAACTTCCTCTTGCAGCTAATACACTCTAATCCAGGCAGCATTCTGGTAAACCTCTTTAGCATCCTCTATAGGGAATGGGTGGGGCTGCACAGTGGCTCAGTAGTAGGGTTACTGCTTTACAGCGCCAGAGACTACCGGTGCTGTCTGTATGGAGTTTGTCCGTTCTCCCTGTGACCGCATGGTTTTTCTCCTGGTTTACTTTAGTTTAGTTTAGAGATACAGCACGGAATCAGGCCCTTCGGCCCACTGTCCGCGCCAACCAGCGATCCGCGCACATTAACACTATCCTACACGCACCAGGGACAATTTATACCAAGCCAATTAACCTATAAACCTGTGCGTCTTTGGAGTGTGGGAGGAAACCGAAGATCTACTCCGGTACCCCCCAACACTCCAAAGACACACAGGTTTGTAGGTTAATTGGTTTTGGTAAGATTGTAAATTGTCCCTAGTGTATAGGATAGTGCTAGTGTATGGGGTGATTGATGATCAGCACAGACTTGGTGGGCCAAAGGGCCTGTTTCCACACTGTAAAGCTCTTAAGAACACAACTGTAGAGGGTCGAAAGTTTTGGTAGAGCAGAAAAATTGCACGGGGCCACAAGGGGATTGGTGAGTTGAGCCTCAGTGTTGGTGGGGCTAGGCTGCAGGATGAGGAAAGACACAAAAGTTTGAAGGGAGATGAGGTATGTTCTAGGCAGTGAACATCATGGGTTGGGACCTGTCAAAACAAAACACAGGCCTCACAGGTAATAGAGTCTTACAATGTGGAAACCATAAACCTATGTCCTCTGGTTCTCGATTCCTACTCTGGGGAAGAGACTATGCGCATCTAACCAATCTATTTCTCTCACGAATTTGTACACCTCTATAAGATCACCACTCATCCTCCTGTGCTCCAAGGAATAGAGTCCCAGACTGTTCAATCTCTCCCTATAGCTCAGGCCCTCGAGTCAAGACAGCATCCTTGTAAATCTTCTCTGCACCCTTTCCGGTATTGTAAACTTCTGCTTCTGCATAAATGGACTTCACTATCTGCAGGTCTTTTATGTGTTAACTAGAATCAGTGAAGCAGCATCTGGAGTGCGGTGTTACAGATGCATAAAAGATCTGGAAGGAAAATTGGAAATTACAGCAAATCCTTCTTGAATTTTTAAAATAAATTTGATAATGTAAAGCACAAAAAAACAGGCAATGTACAATTAAATTTCTAGGCCATTGTTTTCACTTTTGATTCTATATATCCTAACTTGCAATAATTTAATGCAAATATATATATAGCTTATTGAACCTCAAACCAGCAAAGTACATGAGATACATTTATTTTAACAGTAATCCAATGAGAATTGTAACTTGCTTGGTCTACATTTTAACTTTGTTGATTATTATTACCTTGTTAATGTACATCGCAACAATCTCCATCAGGAATTGCTTGATCTACCTTTTAACTTTGTAGATTATTATTACTTTGTTAATATGCACCACAACTCTTTCCATCAGGCAGCTCATAAACAACAAAGCAAATAAACAAAAATGCTCACTCCATCCTATGGGCTAAATAAATGATTTATTGAACAAAGTTACGTAACACAAGGCACCTTAAGGATCAGTATGTTTCTGCAAAAACTTGGTAATGAAATGTAGAACAACTGTGCTTTATACTAGTGGATAATCTGAACCTTATTCTTTTCATGTGACCATTGTTAATTGGGTCAAATGGATATTATGGTAAATCACTCATGTTTTTGTTCAAGTTTCCTTTATATTTTGAATAGTCTTTATAATCCTGTACTATTTTGTGAACAAGACTATTACAATTAGGAATTCAGTAACTGTTATGAGTGTGACTTAAAATATATATTCATTCTATATTTATACCCAGTTGCTTTACTGCCTTAATTTGGTTCTTTGTGTGCTTAAATAATAAATCAGTACACCCAAGATCTTGAACTATTTAATTGTTGTCTTTTAATTGGTGGTGATTTTCTTTGGAGATATTCTGCATTCATTTGAAGACTGATTGATAATCTGTGCTGACACCGGCAACACGATAGGTGTAGGTTTATTTACAGTGAAAAGCTTTATATTGCATGCTATCCAAACAGATCAGATATACCATATATATCTAATCTGTATCTAAATACAATCAAGTAAAACTCAAGCATGATAAAGCAAAGGGGAAGATTAAACCTTTCTTTCGACTTTAGAGATACAGTGTGGTAACAGGCCCTTTGGCCCAATGAGTCAATGCCAACTAGCAATCACCACATACACGAACACTATCCTACACACTAGCGACAATTTACAATTTAATGAAGCCAATTAACCTACAAACCTGTACATCTTTGGAGTGTGGGAGGAAACCAAAGCACCCGGAGAAAACTCATGTAGTCACATGGAGAACATACAAACTCCGTACAGACAGGACCCGTAATCAGGATCGAACCAGGGTGTCTGGCGCTGTATGGCAGCAACTCTACTGCTACGCCACTGTGCCACCCTGCCCCTATCATTTTGGGATTATTTATCACAGTATTGGGCAGAGCTATTCTCAAACCAATCTGTGATGAAAGGTACAGAGTGCAGAATATAATTCTCAGCATTGTAGTGCATCAGTTCCATAGACAAAGTCCTATGTCCTCAATGGGGTAGAGGGGAATCGGACCTGTACCCTGGCTTAAGGAAGGACCATTCAGACGCCTATTAACAGAGGGGAAGAAGTTGTTCCTGTCTGGTGGTGTACGCTTTTAAACTTCTGTATCTTCTGCCAGGCAGGAGCAGGGATAGGAAGGAATGACTGATGTGGGACATCTTTGATTATGTTGGCTGCTTTTCCGAGGCAGCGTGGTGTGTAGATGGAGTTGATGATGGGAAGTCTGGTCTGTGTGATGGACTGGGCTACAACTACAACTCTGCAATTTCTCGTGGTCTTGGGCACTGCTGCTTCAAACCCAAGCTGTGATGCAACCCGACAGAATGCTTTCTATGGTGCATCTGCGGTTGTTTGTAAGAGTCACTGGAGATATGCCAAATGCTCTGTCTCCTCGGGAAGTAGAGTCAACTTTGTTTGTTATTTGTTTGTTATTATAACGAAAATGTTGTTCTTCTCTTTCAAAATCTTGTTCTATCCAATGCCCATATTACATTCCAGTGATACCCAAAAAATACTGGAGTAACTCAGCGGTTCAGGCAGCATCTCTGGAGAAAAGGAATAGTTGATAGACCAATAGACCATCCTTCAGCTTGAGAGTCAGGGGAAAGGGAAACTAGAGGTATGAAAAGATACAGAACAAATCAGAGTCGGCACAGATGACTCATGAGAGTCAATGGTCGATTGTTGGCTGTGGAATAGGAGTCATCAGGGATAGGAATAGAATTAGGCCATTCGGCCCATCAAGTCACTCCGTCATTCAATCATGGCTGATCTATCTCTCCCTCCTAACCCCATTCTCCTGCCTTCTCCCCATAACCTCTGACACCTGTATTAATCAAGAATCTATCTATCTATCTCTGCCTTAAAAGTATCCCCTTACTTGACCCCCACAGCCTTCTATTGCAAAGAATTCCACAGATTCACCTGTTGTGATAGTCAAGGAAAGAGCGTTCACGTCATGGCCCTGTTTCCACCAATCTTTCCACCACCACGCACAAGAAGCTCAAGACAGACACTATTATATGCAGATGCCGAGAAGCGTGTTCAGCTGTGGCTGAACAACTTCTAATCTTGTGTGTGGACTCGATAAGAAGAAAATCACCCTCTGACTAAAGAAATTTCTCCGCATCTCCTTTCAAAAAGAACGCCCTTTTAATTCTCCGCATCTCCTTTCTAAAAGAACGCCTAGGCTATGACCTCTAGTCCTAGACTCTCCCACTAGTGGAAACATGCTCTCCAATTCCATTCTATCCAAGCCTTTCACTATTATATTTCAATGAGGTCCCCCTCATTCTTCTAAACTCCAGGTGATAATGAAAGGATATGAACAGTGAAACTAGCAAGACGACCAGGATGGGGGAGAAAAATCAATATTCATACCGCTGGGTTGTAAGCTGCCCAAGAGAAAGGTTTTTCTCCTTTACTTTCCAGCGAGTTTATTGTAGCAAAATGAGTTTCATCAAAGAGTTCTACCCTTGGATCTATGACACCTTCTTGTCAGGCAGTTTTAGTTTTCTGAAGGTGTGCAACTGTTGTTCCCAAAAAGCTGTTTGCTGATATTTAAGTACGGACTAAAGTTTTGTGATGAGAAAGGAGCCTATGGGCTACCAGGCTGTCAGAATTAAACACAAATTCACATTTAAAATTATTTACACAATCAATTTAAAATAGTTAAGAGATAATATACACTCGAGGTTGATATGAAAAATATATACGGCTTATATAGTTTTACAAAATGCTGAGAATTAATCATAATTAATAATTAACAATACTAATATAGAAATAATATTTGAAACTGATAAAACTGTGGTGCCTGCGTCATAACGCAGACAGCAGTTATCACCTATGTTCGCAGCTCGTGGAGAGGAGAGGAGATCAGGCACCTGGCACAATTCCAGGAACCTGACTCCGGTTAATCCACTCAGTAAACCGCTCACTTTAACAATACTAAATTCATTTTAAAATAGTTAAGAGATAAAGAGTGAGTAGGATATGGAATCGAATACATTTGACATATATATAAATTGTAACTGGGTGAAATAGAACTGAATTGGAAACGGTAATGACCCCATAGATTTTGGGTAATAAATACAGCGGGGCTAACTTTATACCAACTACGCCGGAAGCGTTATGGATGTCGTACCCCACAGACGAGTGGGCCACTCACTACGGTGTTGAAATTTTAGACACCGTAAATTTATTTGATTTATATATATTTTTTTTAATCACAATATGTCACATCTGTGTGTTTTTTCTTCAAGGACAATCGCGCAGGAGAACTACCAAGGAAGTCTATAATAGAAATACTCCCAAAATAACCAGAGTCCGGAGGTATGAACGCACCACAATAATTAAGGTCATTAAAATTGGTAAAAATGCATGACGACAATCAAAAGAAAATAGGAGGAATCACATTATGTAGTTGGAATATAAGGGGGATTAATGAACCTATTAAAAGGGGCAAGATACTAGCTCAGTTGAAATCATACAACACGGACATAGCGTTTCTACAGGAAACACATCTTAAACAGCAAGATCAGACAAGACTGAGGGCGAACTGGATAGGCCAAACATTTCACTCTTCATTTACCTCCAAATCTAGAGGTACTGCAATTATTATTCGTAAAGGAATTCCATTTAAATCAAAGAACACTATTTTAGATAAGGAAGGGAGATATCTTATAGTAGCAGGGGAGATCAATAACATGCCAATTACGCTGGTAAATATATATGCGCCCAACTTTGATAACCCTCAATTTTTTAATAAAATTCTGAATATAATTGCAGAATCTAATTATCAAAATGTTATAATCGGAGGAGATTTTAATTGTGTTTTAGATCCTTATTTAGATAAATCGATGCAAAAACAAAAAGGTCAGACGAAATCTAAAACCAGTGAACTCTTACACACATATATGGAAAACACAAATATAACAGATGTATGGAGGATTGCAAACCCGACGGGAAGGGATTACTCGTTTTATTCAATGGTGCATAAAACATATTCACGGATAGACTATTTTCTAGTGGATACAAAATTAATTTCGCAATCTCTGAATCCTAAATATCATATTAATGCGATCTCAGATCATTCTCCGTTAACTTTTGTTCTAAAACTAGAAGGAATGTCTATGAATAAACCGTTCTGGAGGTTTAACTCACAAATTTTAAAAGACCCTCAAGGGAGTATCTATCTAAAAAAACAGATGGATCTATTTTTTGAGTTAAATGATACACCAGAGATATCCCCCACGTTATTATGGGAATCCTTCAAAGCATTTATAAGAGGAGTCATTATTTCATTTCAAGCCTATCAAAATAAAAAGAATAAGAATGAACAAAGACACTTAGAAGATCAAATAAAACAGTTAGATATAGATAATGCTAAAGACCCAACTATGGATAAACATAATAAAATACTACTACTGAAATTTCAGTTAAATAAATTACTGTCAGAGAAAGTTATAACATTATTTCAAATCACAAAACAAGAACACTTCGAATTCGGGGACAAACCCCACAAACTTCTAGCACGACAACTTAAAAAACGGGAAAAAGAGAATGCAATATTAAAGATTAAATCAGATAGAGGGGAAGTATTAACACTACCCAAGGATATTAATAAAAGATTTGCTCAATTTTACCAGAATCTATACACATCTAAAACGTCAATAGACAATAATAAAATCTCAGAATTTTTAGATAATTGTAATCTACCACAATTAGAACGCAGGGAACAAGAGGAACTGGGAGCACAAATTACTTCTAAGGAGATAGAAGACACAATAAAAACACTAAAAAATGGAAAAACACCAGGACCAGACGGATTCAGTAATGAATTTTATAAATCTTTTTATGATATAGTTACTCCACGATTACAAAAAATGTATACATATGCTTATAAAGAGCAAAACCTACCTGAAACACTAGCGGAATCAACGATCATATTAATACTTAAAAAAGATAAAAATATAGAAGAACCAGGATCATATAGAGCTATTGCTTTGTTAAATACGGATCAGAAAATAATAGCAAAAACATTAGCCAATAGATTAAGCAAGTATGTTAGTAGACTAATACATGAGGATCAAACAGGATTTATACCTAAGAGACACTCATTTAATAATTTGAGACGTTTGCTTAACATAATGCATTCACATAAATCTTATGACGAAGAGTTAGCTATCATCTCACTGGACGCAGAAAAAGCGTTTGATCAAGTAGAATGGGACTATATGATCAAAGTATTGCAAAAATTCCAATTGGGAGAAAACTTTATTGCATGGATAAAACTACTATATAACAAACCTACGGCTAGAATACTAACTAATAATATATTATCTTCAAAATTCGAATTATCTAGGGGCAACAGACAAGGATGTTCACTATCACCGCTGTTATTTGCTTTGGTAATTGAACCCCTTGCTGAAAAAATAAGAACACACTCGAATATTCACGGTTATAACACAAAATATTCAAACAACAAACTATCCCTATATGCTGATGATGTACTACTGTACATCACAAAACCACAAATTAGTATACCAAATATATTAAACTTAATTGAGGACTTTGGATCCTTTTCAGGATATAGAATAAATTGGAACAAAAGTGAAATTATGTCGATTAAACCAAAAGACTCAACACATCTCAGGAAATTCCCTTTTAAAATAGCTATGGAAAAATTCAAATATTTAGGAATTGAGATTACTAGAAATTACCATGATATGTTTAAAGCTAATTATAATCCCCTACTTAAGAAATTAAATAATCTGATTAAATTTTGGAAAACACTTCCGATGTCCTTAATAGGTAGGATAAATGCTATAAAAATGATTTTCTTACCACAAATCCTTTACCTATTTCAATCAATACCTATATATCTCCCAAAAAAGTTTTTCAAAAAACTGGACTCAGACATTACAAATTTTATATGGGATTACAAATCCCACAGAATACAAAGAACACACCTTAACAAACGAAAAGAGTTGGGGGGTCTAGCGCTCCCTAACTTTATGTATTATAACTGGGCAGTAAATATTAAAAATATGATTCACCTGCTGGACAATTCTGCCCAGCAGGTGGACTGGATTATAATGGAAAAAGGGGATTGCTCCCCGAATAATATAGGAGCGATTATTCTCTCTCCAATAAATTTGAATAATAAAAATTATAATAAAAATCCAATTATATATAGCACTATTAGAACATGGAAGCAAATAAAACAGAATCTAAAATTAAGAAACCTATCTCTCTTAATACCAATAGTCAATAACCCATCGTTTAAACCTTCAATCATAGATAAAGCATTTATACAATGGGAAAGAATGGGAATTAAAACGCTCGAAGATCTGTATGAATTAGAAAAATTACTATCATTCCAACAACTACAACTGAAATATAATTTGAAAAATAATCAATATTTTAAATATATACAAATCTGTGACTATTTGAAAACACACACAAAAGATTATTATAATATGCCTTCCGACTTACTAGATGAAGCAATGAAGACAAAGGCGGAATCAGTTAATTTAATATCATACTTATATAATATCATCTTAAATATAGAAATACCCACAACAGATGGAATTAGAAGAGATTGGGAACAAGATCTAGGTATAAAAATTTCAAAAGAGAGTTGGGATAATCATTTATTACAGGTGCATAAATGCTCGATCAACGTACGACATACGCTTATCCAATTTAAAACATTACATAGATTATATTATTCAAAAACCAAACTAAATAAAATCTTTCCTAACGTCTCATCAATCTGTGATAAATGTATATGTCAAGAAGCTACCATAGCACATTCTTTTGTTTTTTGTACAAAAATCCAAAAATTCTGGTTTGAAATATTTGATATTTTTTCAAAATTAATCAAAATAAAACTGGTACCAAAACCAGAATGGATTATTTTTGGAATATCGGAAGGTATTCCTGAATTAAACGTGTATCAGAAGAATTTACTCAATTATGGGCTAATAATGGGAAAAAAGCTTATACTTAAATTCTGGAAAAATGCGCCCACACCAACAATAAAAATGTGGACATCAAATATGTTGGAAACATTACATCTGGAAGAGATGAGATTCCTCCTAGTAGGTAAAGTAGATCAATTTCAAAAGACGTGGTCTACGTTTTTGGACCTATTACAAGCATGAGGTGCAATAGTAATTTAGAAAAACAAATAAATAAATAAAAGGTATCTGGACCTGGTAATGGGAGGTAAAATAAAAACAGACTTGGTTGGTAGTTCCTTCTCTATGAAGTATGGTATAAGAGTTATAATAGAGCGATTGTTCCTTCTTTCTTTCTCTTTTTTTTTCTAGGGTCTATTTTCTAACTTTACTTCCTTCTCTAACCTCTTCTCTAAGGGGCTTTCTTTTCCCAACACTCTTTTGCACTTCACAACCTTTGCGCACTTTCTTCACTTTTCTTACTTCTTTCTTTTTCTTTCTTAAAGTTTAAAAAAATGAAGCGGTACAAAAAATGTATTAATATATACGTGTTGTACATTACTGTAATCTACCGTACTTCTAAAAAATAAAAAAATAAAAAAAAAATAAAAAAAAAAAGAATTAAACACAAATTCACATTTAAAATTATTTACACAATCAGATTTTTTTCTTTAAAAAATTCAAGCCGCACTGAACTGCGTTATTTTATTATATTTAAACTGTTGACTAGATTTCTAGGAACTACCACTTCATGCTTCAGCTCCATCACTCCATCAGAGTTATATAGACAACATGCAATGTATAAAAAAACTTCTTATCCTAGTATAATAAAGTAAATGACTGCAGTGGGGCAACTGGAGAGCTGCTACCTCACAGCGCCTGAGACCCAGGTTCGATCCAAACCTTGGGTGTTGGGAGCTTACACGTTCTCCCTGTGACTGTGTGGGTTTCCTCCGGGTGCTCCGGTTTCCTCCCACATCCCAAAGATGAGCCGGTTTGTAGGTTAATTGGCCCTCTTCAGGGTTGCCAACTCTCACGCATTGAGCGTGAGACTCACGCATTTCGCCAAATTCTCACTCTCTCATGCTGATCACAAATTTCTCACGCTCTGTCATGAGAAATTCTGTGATCAACGAGAATTTCAAAACTCATATCAACTGCATGGGCCGCGGGTGTTGGAGAGCCGGGGCTGAGGGAGGGATAGAAGCAGAAGCAGCGGCAGGGTCAGATGTGGACGGGGAGCCGGGGCTGGCGAGTGTTTGCTGGGCTGGCGAGTCCCTTGCTGCAGCTCCATCCATGGAGCAGCCTCAGTGCAAGAGTCCCGGGCTGTTGGAGGTGTCGGAAGCATTGCGCCGCTGCCGTGAGAGTCTCTGTGTCGAATGTGCCCTGGTGACCGGCATGGATCAAGCTGCGACTCGGTGCATCTTTGAGAACAACCAGTGGTTGCTGGAAGTAGGTACCAAGCACTGGGTAGAAACGGTGGAAGATAGTGGCCTTCAAATGGGGGTGGTGGGAGAAAGCATCCTGCTTGCCTGCTAGATTTTCACTTACTGTAACTGCAGGAAAAATGTTCCTGATGTTGGGGGAGTTCAGAACCAGGGGTCACAGTTTAAGAATAAAGGGTAGGCCAGTTAGGACTGAGATGAGGACAAACTTTCTTCACCCAGAGAGTTGTGGGGAATCTGTGGAATTCTCTGCCACAGAAGGCAGTGGAGGCCAATTCACTGGATGTTTTCAAGAGAGTGTTACATTTAGCTCTTGGGGCTAGCGAAATCAAGGGATATGGGGAAAAAACAGGAAAGAGGTACTGATTTTAGATGAACAGCCATGATCATATTGAATGGCAGTGCTGGCTCAAAGGGCCGAATGGCCTATTCCTGCACCTATTTTCTATGTTTCTATGCTTGAGTATATGGCAATAAAACTCGACCACTTGATTTTGAAGCCATCATGCATGGTGGAGGTATAATATAGTCATAGAGTGATACAGTGTGAAAACAGGCCCTTCGGCGCAACTTGCCCACACCCGCCAACATGTCCCACCTACACTACCCGCTTTTGGTCCATATCCCTCCAAACCTGTCCTATCCATGTATCAGTCTAACTGTTTCTTAAATGTTGGGATAGTCCCAGCCTCAACTACCTCCTCTGGTTGCTTGTTCCATACACCCACCACTCTTTGTGTGGAAAAGGTTACCCCTTAAAAAGTTACCTCTTAAAAATACTTCAAACAAAAAACATTGAAATCATACTTCTACAATGCACTAAAACATGATTTTAATACATCAAATTTCAAAAAGTCCCCACTCAGTTCCTCCACTCCCTCGCTGGTTACCTCCAAGGCCAGTGACCAGTGATCACTCAGCCCCCCCACTTTCAAAAACGCTCAGTGGCCCCTGGTTCATACAGAGAGCACTGCCAGATGTGAGCGGTGAACTGAGGCCAGTTGTCCGTCATGTCTGAATCCCAATGCTCAGCGCTTCGTATTTCAGAGTTGGCTGTTATTGATTTGTAATTAGCCTGATTTGTAATTAGTTGACAAAACCTTAATTTATTCATCCGGAATATCCAGGGGGATGGGATAAGTGTAATGTTAAAATGACATGCAAGGTGTCAGGCTGTCTGTCACAACATACAGCCCCGATAACCCATTATTTCCTTCAGTTAAATATTGGGAAGGTAGCACTATTGTAATTTGCCACTCAACTATTACGTTTGTTTACCTCACTGACTACTTCTAAACCCCACCCCCCACCAAATTCCTTTGACAGGTTGAATAGCAATGTCCCCAATCTCGTCGTTTTATTAATTGAACACGTAGATGAACATCCTCAAGGAGTGTAATCAGATGGAAACTGATTCAGATGCGATTTTTAAGAGCTTGTTCAAAGAAGGGGCATATTTTAATGGAGTGACAGAGATACTTGCAGGGGAATGTGTGAGGAGGTTATTATTTGTCTTTAGTTTTAGCTTGAACCAGGACATCTGAAGATTCAAAGTTTAATATAGTAATTGTGCTGATACTGACTCCAACCAACCACGTAATGAATATCATCCATTCCGGAGTTTTGTTTTTCTGATGCCATTTAAACTTCACTTGGATTTCAATTACTTCAGTGTAAAACTAATTGGAAATGGGGAGCATTGGAACAAAAAATTGCCCTCTACATATAAACTGTAATATAATGATGTATGCATGTTGGTAGGTGCCATCAAAACAAAGATCTTTTTTTCATTATTGTGTTATGAATACCACAGAAAATATTATGTACTCTCAAGATCACATTTAATAGAATAATATTGCTTAAATATATAGTTATTGGACTTTGCATTTCGGAAAAGTCCCAGCTGAGAGGAAGACAGCAAAATACTGAAAATATTGGGGGTGAAAATGACTTCAGGACAGTTTTTTAGGAAAATGAAGGAAATGGTAACAGAATACTTATATAACTGAGTGAGTATAATTTTATGTATGAGAAATTGTGTTCAACCAAGGAAGCCAATGGATGTAGCAAATTTTGTTATACAAAATTTGGTCCGTGAAGTGCCCCATAAAAGATTACCGCATTAGATAAGCACCTGTGGACTTGAACGTAATAGGTTAAGTCCAGGGGGTCAGATATGTGTGGGCCAGATATATTGTCAGTGCAGAGGGGCTAGGAGCAAGGCTAAGTGTGCATCCAGAGTCAAGGTCTGGAATAGTACTAGGTGTGCAGTTAAAGCTGGGACAATGGGAGTGTTCAGCACTGGGAACCTAAGCAGGAAGCAGCTATGATCAGGGTAGAATAGGGGGCCAGGTGTAAGGCTGGACTCGGGGTCAGGAATGAGAGAAGGTATGCAACTGGAGTCAGGGTCAAGAGTAGTACCAGGTGTGCAGTGAGACCCAGGTTGGTCAACATGGGCCAAGTGTTTGATTATAATGTGATTTCCATACATGAATATACTGAGATCATTCATGTGCTGCACCTGTTGATCAGAGCCTGGCTCTACTGTGGAATGTAATTAAGAATGTAATTTAGCCTAACCTTATTCATAGCAAATCCAATTTCAAGCATAAATATTGCATTCAAGTGTAAGTTAAAAGACTCGCTACAGTATGCACCAGATTACACAATTTCAAGCTGAAAAATGCAAAAGCTCCATACCAATGGACAACCCCTTCCCACATCCTCCCCTCCCCCAAAAATCACAAAGGCCTGAAACTGTTTCCCTGCTCAACACTTGACAAAAAACATGATCTAAATTTTTTTTCCAGAATTTAAAGACAAAAATGTGTAACTTTGTAAAATCAGTAGGGGCTTGGAAAATGATCAACAAATACTGTGACAATTTGATTTAGCTTTAAAGATCAAATAACAAAAAACATGAAACACTAAACAGCCATGCCAACTAAGTGGAACTTTTCAATATTTAATAGTAATAAAAAGAGCATTTCCTGCCAAATATTGAGTAGGGAATCACAATAGCAGACATTTACAGTAATGTCACAAAATTATTGAACTGATTATAGGACATTAAGTAGACGCCCACACAGAAAACCCTACATCCTCCAGAAAGAAAAGATTGTTTATTATTGAAGCTGAAGAAATGGCTCCCATTTAATTTTGGCCCTTTTCCATTATCTAACTGTGAAACAGTTCTTTAGACTTTAGAGATACAGTGCGGGAGCAGGGCCTTTGGCCCACCGAGTCTGCATCGACCAGCGATCACCGTACACTGGCACTATCCTACACAATAGGAACGCTTTACAATTTTAGCAAAGCCAATTAACCTACAAAACTGCATGTTTTTGGAGTGTCAGAGGAAACTGGAGCACCCGGAGAAAACCCATGTGGTCACAGGGGAACTTACAAACTCCGTACAAACAGCAACCAGAATCAGGTTTCTGGCGCTGTAAGGCAGCAACCCTACCACTGCGCTGCCCTTTCTTTCTTGAGAAATTAACATGCAAATAGTTATATCAGCCAAGCAGTTGTTTACAATTTAAGAAGCCAGATTTTAAAAAAGCATTTTATTTCACAGCACTGCAAACATATCTTAACATTAGACATTGGACTGTTTATGGTGTGACTGGGCAACTGTATTTGTAATTAAAAACTGACCTCCTCTGGCATCCAACAGTATAACCACGAATGCCACGTTGAAAGCAGGAATATTCCTTTGCTGTTTATTAAATCCACTTCCAAACCATCAAAGTCAACTGTGATTATCAATTGAAAATATTTTATTATTGCAAAATGTTCCTGAAAGGTTGCAAAGAAAACATCTTGATTCCCACAGCCTCTATTGCTGATGTACTATTCAAATTCCATCACAAACAATATTTGGCCTATTCTTTTGTCACCTGGTCTTCTGATCATTATATAGGCATGTTTGTGCTCAACAAGTCCTACAAAGGAGCAACAGGAATAGGCCATTTGACATCCTCACGCCTATCCTGGTATTCAATAAAATCATGGCCTATGACTTACTGCAGTGTCACCTTCCGATAGTAACCCCATATATCTTAATGGCCTTAATATCTAGACTTCTATCAGTTTCTCCCTCTTTCCAATATACTCAGCAACTGATCACACACAGCACTCTTATATGGTGAATGCTAAAGGTTCATCACTTTGGTTGAAGACATTTCTTCTCATCTCAGTTCTGAACAGTCCACCTATTATTTTGAGACATGATTACTGGTTCCAGACACCCCAGCCAAGGGAAACATCGCCTCTGAATCTTTCCTGTCACACATAGGAATATTTTGTAAGATTCAGTGAGATCACATCTAAGGTACAGGCCTAGTCTGCTCAACATCTCCTAAAACAAATGCACCATCATGGGAATCAAGCTGAAAACCAACCTACAATATTCATTTTTCATTTTCCATCATTATTATCAGTCCTTTTGCCAGTACAGACTTTTTCTGGTAGTTTCTTGGAACACAAGGAACTGCAAATGCTGGAATCTTGAGCAAAACACAAAGTATTGGACTAACTCAGCGGGTCAGAGAGTATCTGTGAAGGGAATGGACTGATAACGTTTTGAGTCAGGAGTCTTCTTCAGGTCCTGACCGAAATGTCGCATATCCATTTTTTCCACAGAGGCTGTCTGACTCGCAGATTTAATCCAGCACTTTGTATTTTCCTGGTAGTTATTTACTGGATTATTCATTTGAATTACAAATTGTGTAGTGCTTATAGAACTGCCGCTGATTTCCAATCCTTTCTGATGAACAAATACCTGGCCATTTATGTCAAAAGAAAGCATTTTGCAGATAGATAAACTATTCCAACACAGAGAATTACAAACAGAATGCTCTTTTTATTGTCAGCTGAACCCAAAAAATCTCGAAAATCTAAAAGTAGAATTAAGTTTTAATTATTTTCTCACCTCATCTTGTCACTTAAAAAACTTTCCTTTTAATACAGGTATTAAAGTATGATTTCAAAACTGCCCATCAAATGAAAATGTCAAAATTACATTATTTCACAATCGATTTGTGCTTACTTATGTTATAATAAATTAATTTCCATTTTTCTACAAATAAAGAATTACATCACATTAGCTGAACCAAAGTAATGTTTAATTTTTCTGTAAGAGCAGAAAAATATAATTGTTCATGCTTACAGCCAAGTATTGCATAATGCCCTGCATTGCAGTTCCTTTTGGCACCCACATTTATCTTGAAAACTTGTTTTCAGGCTATGCAGGGTGGGTTTGAATGTTTTTTGGTCAATGTCATTGGTTTTGGCACCATTCCAAACAAATAATATTTCAGTCAACCCCTTATAATGCTTGCATCACCACAAGCTGACGTTCCATCATTGCCTCCATCAATCCTTGTAATAGTTGGTGAATTTCCATTTCTGGTGTGGATTAGAATGATCACAAGAGTTCATCATTAAGACTTTTCCAAATAGATTACCTTCTAAACACAAAGGAAATTGAGAAATCTCCCAAAGGATATGATCCGTCTACAAAACAAAAAAATGTATTATTTAGCATGTAGACTTTTAGACTTCAGAGATACAGCACAGAAACGGGCCCTTCGATCCACCGTGTCCGTGCCAACCAGCGATCACCCCGTACATTAGCATCTAGCTACTAGCACACTAGAGACAATTTACAATTTTTATCAAAGCCAAATAACCTACAAACCTGTACATCTTTGGAGTGTGGGAGGAAACCCACATGGTCACAAGGAGAACATACAAATAGTTGTGCAAAAATAATGCAAAACTTATTCCATGACATATAATCAAATAGATGCTGCAGTGAAAAAAAATGTAGGCATGCATTATTTTATTTTTTTTACATTTTTTCCAATCTGCCCTTACCTTTCTTAATGGTTTTAATTTACAGTATGCTATAGGGATTAAAATTAAAGAGCAAAAGTGTAAAAAATTTACTTATAGGAAGTCTTAAACTTCGTTGAAAGAAGAACCCAAGGAAGGCCAAATTAAGTTGGAGTGGCCCATCGTACATCTGCATTTAATTTCTGTAGAGTGGCTACTCTATTCATGCAAACCTAAAAAAAGTAATCAGCAGCTGGGCAAAGATTAATATCCGAGTAACATTATTTAATACAGATGAGATAACAGTGCATGCAATAATGGAAAACTACATTTAAAATTTCACCCATACTTTACATTTTGACCATTTTAATTCCTACTGAAGAAATCCAAAAACACTGAAACAATGACATTCATTTGAAAGATCGGGTCCCTCTGCTGGTGGGATGTGGCCAAGTTGGAATGAAGTAATGATGACCTGTATCCTTGGTGCTTTGTTAGAGTCCAACTACTTACTGTGTGCACTCTCCACGTTGAAGGAAGGCTCTGTTTACATTACAATTACTTATGATAAACTAATTTACTTTCATCAGGGATGAAGGGAAGAGATTCAGATTTAAATTTATTGTAAGAAAAATAAACTTCAAAGTATTTTAATTACTTACCAATGTTGATTCAGCTGTAAACGACTCATGGAGCCACCTTAAGTTATTGTTTTTTTTATCACAAGGTCTCATCCCAATTTCCCGTTTCATGTCCAACAAAGCTACGCACAAGTCCATGTGTTGAATTAGCCGTAACCACGAATGGCTAAAATGTTGATTCTGTCAAGAAAATAAATATTTTAAATGTTTCTAACAATAGATGCTTCAAGCCTTTTACAAAGTATCAGGCATTATAGCATTAACCCCTAATCCAGGCAGCATTTTGGTAAACCTCTTCTGCACCTTCTCCAAAAGCCTTCACATCTTTCCAGTAATGCAGCAATCAGAATCACATACAATATTCCAAATGTGGCCCACTGAAAAATGTACATGATTTCTTTACTTTTATACTCAATGCGCGACTAATGAAGGCTGTCTTTTTTTATCATCGACTTGAGTTGCCACTTTTAGGGAGTTATTGACATACCCCATCAAGCACCCAAGGATTCTGCATTTACTGTACACTTTCCAAAAATTGCTCCAAGCATCGTGCAGAATCCACATTTTCAAGAGTTTCCAAATACTACTTTGACAATGTTCCACTGTGTTGTTGCGATTATAGTTTGCACAGTTTAGGCACTGTTTATTTATCCAAAATTATGTTGGGTTTCTATGTAACAGAAGTTCATGGACAATATTAATGAAGTCCTTATCTGATTACCAAGGCTTGGACCAAAATTGAAGGAACAAAGGAAGTGGTAATATAAAAACAGGATGGTATAAAGGAACAACATCAGTCCTATATAATTTTGGGAATGTCTTACCTTTTTATTAATATCACATATTTCAAATGAAAACGTGCCATTTTCAACAGCAAGACATTTCCTTGTTCCAACATTAAATAGCTAAATATTGACAACAAGTGTTAATCAGATACAGAAAATACAGCATATTGTTAAAATAACATTAACAGATGGTAACCATTTAATTATTAATTTTCACCTATCTATAACAATTTTGATTGCAGAGTTGAAATTCACTGACTAAATATCAGCCCAAGACTGCAGGAGTGATCGTCAGAATGTTTTATTGATGGAAAGTGGAAACCAAGACATTTTTGCACATTTTAGGACAGTACGTAATCCGGGAATCATTGATTCCGCTCATTATCGAAGGCAAGTTAGTTATTTTTAAATTAAACTGTTTGATGAAATTTAGCTGTATGATAGTAAGATGGTGTAAAAACTTTTGTAAAACCATATCCCGTGAAATACTATCCAAAGATTGTAGTGTCTTTATGTCAATGTCACATGGAATTTCATAAAAATAGTTTCAATTATTTTGAATATAAAAGGTAGAATAAGAAACATAGAAACAAGGTGTCAATTGGAAAAGACAGATGTTGTACTTCGTGAGCAGATATTCATGATAAATATATGTCGTACTAAACTGAATTAAATTTTATATCGAGCTATAAATTAATTGTGGAACAATTGAATACCTCTTAGGACATTTACAACCAATTTGTTACAGGTTTTGTTTGCAGCATTGGAAAATAAAGTTACTTTTGTAAAGAAATTGCACTCAGACCATAAGAGTTACCCTGGAGTTCTAGTAGCCTACTAGTCTGAAGAAGGGTCTCAACCCGAAATGTCACCCATTTCTTCTCTCCAGAGATGCTGCTTGTCCCGCTGAGTTACTCCAGCTTTTTGTGTCTATCTTCTAGTCGCCTACTACTTGAATTCATAATTTTGCTTCGACTACTGTCTGCTGCATTATTGCAACCAAGGCCCAATAAAAGCATAAGGAACAACACTAACTTCGGCCTGGGCTCAGTAGCATTCAAGACTCAATACTGAGTCCTCCAACTTGCACTTTCTTCCTTTCCGTCTAAAAGAGCTGGACACTTCTACCCTCATTATTTTGGTTCACTTTTCCATGTTCTTATAGTCTGTCCAGTTGAACATATCTCACAGCCTTACTATTGGCAAAACATTACCGTCATAATCAGCTACTTAACTGTCACAATGTCATTTGGTCTCTCTATCATAGATATTTTCTGTGTTCTACCCATCCCTCTCCCACCCTCTTTGCTACTGCAAGCTAACTTATTTTCACTCTTTCTGAGTTCTGATAAAGGGTCCTGGACCTGAAATGTTACTCATCTCTTTTCACAAGTTTCAGGTTGTTTAAGGGACAAGAATTATAGTAGCTAAATATTGAAGGATTACAGAGAGGAACAACATTACAGAGACATTTTTAAAGTTGAGATATTTCTGAACCAAGAGTCATTGTGGGCAAGGACATACAAGTTTGATGAAAGTATGGAACTCGATGCAATTTGCATCAAAGTTTTTGATGAACAATTAAACTAGGTAGTTACAATTTCATTCATCTCAAAAAGATGTGTAGTTTAGACATACAGCGTGGAAACAGGCCCTTCAGCCCATCGAGTCCGTGCTGACCAACGAGCACCTGAACATTAGTTCTATGCTACACACTAGGGCCAATTTACGGAGGACAATTAACCTACAAACCTGCTCAGCTCTGGAATGTGGGAGGGAATCGGAGCACAGGGAGAAAGTACAATATCCGTGCAGACAGCATCCTTAAGCAAGATCGAACCCGGGTCTCAGGTGCTGCAAGACAGCAACTCTACCATTGAGTCGCTGTGCCACCGTTGCAGGGGAGTTGGAGATTGATAAGGATGGCAAGTCCTTTTGAGACAGCTGAACCCATAACCAGAGATAGATACAATCTACTGGAATAACTCAGCGGGACAGGCAGCAACTCTGGATAGAAGGAATGGGTGACGTTTCAGGTCGTGACTCTTCTTCAGACTCGACCCGAAACATCACCCATTCCTTCTATCCAGCGAATCTGCCTGTCCTGCTGAGTTACTCCAGCATTTTGTCTATCTTCAGTGTAAACCAACATCTGCAGTTCCTTCCTACACATTAACTCTTAACCATGCCTCTCCCTCATCCTCCAGTTAAATGTTAGCATTGGAGGATCATTATCTTTGTTAGTCATAAATTTCCTTTAAGATCATGATGAGTACTATTTTAGTTATGTGGCTAGCACAAAAATCTGATTGATGGGATTAAAACGAGGAACTCCAAGAAAGGTGTGCATGAATTTGAAGGCTACAAATAATATTAGCTTTCATGTTTTCTCAGAATACCTTCTGTAAATTTGTATGAAGTATTGCTTTATCATAAGAACTTACCAAGCCATCAGATTTCACAAAAGATGTTTGTATATCAGGATAAATGTTTTCTAAATACCACTTGAAGCTCTTACATTGAAGCTTTTTCCGGAGTTCTTTTTGCTCACTTAGGTCTCCAATGTTAAATTCAACGTTATTTGTGTTAAGAAGATGGTGGTAACCATGACCATAGAAAACATCGACATATTCATCCAGCCAAACCTCTGCCACACGGGCCAGATTCCGCTCCACAGTCTTAATTCTATCCTTGGGGAATGTATATGGATTGCCATCTCGAAAGATATGGCCCACTCTTGAACAAGGGATAATCTCAATTTCTCCTCCACACATCCAAACCTGTGCCATAAACACAATGAAAAAAAAGTCTGACAAGTCTTTTAACTGTCACATGAACCAGAACCGGAACAATGCAATTCTTACTTGCTGCAGCTTTAAAGACACATTAAATGCAACAACAGAACAAATAAATGTACAATTAATAATCATGTATACTAGGCATGTCAGACCATGATAGTACAAGCCAAATTACGGAGTGCAACCAGGTTCAAGAATAGTTTCTTCCCAACATCAATCATGTCCGTGAACATACACAACACTAACCTCAACTATGAACAATGGACTATCTTTGGTTGCACTGAGGACCTCAGCGTTTTTTTGCATTAGCATTGGGGTTATTAATTTATGGATTTTTTTATCTACGAGTGTGGGTTCATAGCTCCTTGAAAATGGTGTCACAGATAAATATTGGCCTTCACTAGACAGAGTATCGAATATAGAAGTTGGGAGGTTACGCTATAGTTGTACAGGCCATTGGTTAGGCCACATTTGGAGTATTGTATTCAGTTTTGGTCACCCTGTTATAGGAAAGATGTTGTTAAGCTGGAAAGGGTGCAGAGAAGATTTACGAGGATATTGCCAGGACTTGAAAGCGGAGCTATTAGGAGATGTTGAAGAGGTTATGAAAGGAATCAAGAACCAGAGGACATATGTTTAAGCTAAGAGGGGGCAACCTTGGGGGGGGGCAACCTGAGGGGCATTTTTTTCTGTACACAAAGGGTGGTAGGTATGTGGAAGGAGCTGCCAGAGGAGGTAGTTGATGCAGGTACTGTCACAACTTTAAAAATATATTTGGACAGGTACATGGATAGGACAGGTTTAGAAGGATGTGGGCTAATGCAGGCAGATGGGACGAGTGTGGATGGGGGATGTTGGTCGGCATGGGCAAGTTGTTTCAAAGGGCCTGTTTCCATGCTGTATGACTCTATGATACTTTAAACTGGAAACTTAATTATGTGTCAAGCTCATGTTCCTGTTGTCAAAATACTAAAAGTATAATTCTCTGGAAATTTTAGCTAACTATTTTTTAGTTCTTGACATTTTCTTTAAGTAAATAGAATATGCATATTTCCAACTCCAGACAAAAGATCTGTGGAAATACCTTAAATGAGAGTTCCATGTTTTCTCCACCCCAGACTTCCAAGCCTCTATCATAAGTGCCAAGTTCATGAAAGTATTTCTTATCAATTGAAAATAATCCTCCTGCCATTATTGGACATCTAGGGGAAAAAAACATTATGGACATGAAATAATGGTAGAAAATGTTGCATCAAAAATCATGGGTTCACTTGGAAAATGTGTAAATAGAACATTGAAAACAGTGTTCTAATCTAAAGTATGGTTTCAATGTTACTCGGCATCTAGAACCTTTCCTAAACTTAAGATTCAAATTTAATCAGAAGAAAGTAATCCTATTGCAATAAAGCATTGAAATAGGTGAGAAACTGATCACAGGGATAGGGAACAGGTTTAATAACCTTGAAATAGAGTACAAAATAATGCTAGACTGATAATGGAAGGTGAAACACTGATGTTCTACAAAATTGTAACCTATTGTTTAGCTATATAACAGTGGGCGATAAATTCATATCAGACCATAAACAAGTAAAATGGACAATAATTGTTAAAGTTCTATCTATTTCTTAGCTCTGGTAACTCAGACTTGGAGCTCAGCCCATAAATTCTTCAAGAACTTGCAAAGGTATGTTTATTGTAAGTCAACTCACTTTATTGGGTCCATTTCTGTTAGATTGTATTTTTTTATAATTCCATCGGGTATCGTCTTCCACCCAAAATTCATGGGCCAGGTAAATACTCCTCGTAAAAAACCATTCACTCCTATATAGCTAAATTAGAAACAGACAATTTTGATATTAATAGCAAACACCAATGCATAGTGAAGAAATTCCTAGAAAAAATAATAAGTTAAATGTTCTGAAGTTCACAAATGAAAAGAGGTAAGATAATTTAGGAGATTGGAAAAGGTCAAAGATTTTAATTCTAAATTTTGCCCATCTCATCTTAAAGCAACACCCGCTAGTCTTTGACATTTCCACCCTGGGAAGGTGGTTCTGAGTGGCTATCCTAACAATGCCTCCCAAAAGTTCTTAAGATTATGTGATAGGAGCAGAATTAGGCCATTCGGGCCATCCATTCAATCATGGCCTCTCAACCCCATTCTCCTACTTTCTTCCCATAACCTTTGATTTCTCCCCTTAACTCATTATTTGATATATTTCTATCAGGTCTTGGTACCGTCTCACTGTAATTTACTATTCCTACACGCTTGTACTTAAGCATGATTGTGCCGTTGTATAGTAAATTTCTCCTGAACTGTATGCAAAAAATGAATTACAGTTTAACAAGGTACATGTGACAGTAAAGTAACATTGAAACAAGATGTCAGGTTTAGCTTCTGTTGTGCCGAGCTCCAAAAACCCACCAGGATTGCTCAGCAGCAGTGTGTACATGCTAGTAAGGTGGGGTTAGGTAAGCATAACCTCTAAAGGTAGTTGTGTATCAAGTGTGAACCACGATTAAATATAATGACTGCCTTACTCAGGTTACTACATCCAGGGGATTCCTGACAATTGTTAAGAGTCTCCAGCATTCCGAAGGAGACGTGCATTTTAGGGCAGTGCTATTATCAAGAATTTAGAGCTAGGAAAACAATAATCAGCTTTAGTGCCAGGAACCATGGAGGACCTACATGTTGATTATGGCCAAGAAATTGATAGTTCTAATAAAGGCTATATACCCTACAACTCAACGGTATTGAATTCTCCAATTTAACATTGAATTCTCCAATTTTAGATAACTACTCCGTCTGCCTCCCCCTTCACACACCCCACTTTCTCCCATGCCCCACATGGACTCACGGTCATTTCTCTCCTCCTCTGCCCCTTCTACATACATTCCTTCCTCTAGTTTCACAATGTCTCACACCTTCTGTCTCTGTATCTCTGGCCTATGTCCAACCAACTGCCTGTCAAAACCCATCCTCACCTGTATCCACCTATTACCTGCCACACTTTATCCTGCCTCTCCTCTCTTCCAGGTTTATTATTCTCCCTCCCGCCCACCATAATCAGTCTGAAGAAAGGCCCTGACCTGAAACGTCACCTATCCATGATCTCCAGAGATGTTTCCTGACCCACTGAGTTACTACGGCCCTTTGAGTCTTATTTTTTTATCCAGCCAGTCTGCCTCCCTCGATGCTAAGTACTCTGCTTCTTCCTTCCTTCTGAAGAGAAAATCCCATATGAAGAAAAATTTCATATTACTCGCATAACTATAAACTAACCCAATCAGTGCACGAATTAGGGCTTGGTGATTGCATATTCTCTGGTTGCAGGAGCATGAAAGGAAGCCGCAGAACCTCACCAATAGTCATAGCAGCAGCCCGATGAAGAAGTCCATATATCTGATCCATGCTTAGATTTTTCTAACTAATAAGATAAATTATCCTAGAAATAGGCCTCACATAAATGAGTTTTTCTATGGGTTTTTTAATTTTATCATCTGTTTGGGTTGTGCTATAAACCATGTAATTTTCAACATGTTTACTAAGTGACCTGCCATTTATGCTTTAATCGATGTACAAATCTACATGATGTAATCTTTGCTATACAAATCGCTTTAGATAATAACAAAGATTAGAGAGAAAATTTGCACTTAACTAAACATCAGTTTATCTAAACATCTGTCCCGTGGAGTTACTCCAGCATTTTGTGTCTAACTTCGATTTGAACCAGCATCTGCAGTTCTTTCTTACACATCATCCTCATAGACGTCCCTAGCATTCAGATACTTGTTTAGAAGTAACACAGTGGTGCAGCAGTAGAGTTGCTGCCTTAAAGCATCAGAGATCCCGGTTTGATCCTGACTATGGGTGCTGTCTGTACAGAGTTTGTACGTTCTCCCTGTGACCGCAAGGGTTTTTTCTCTGGGAGCTCTGGTTTCCTCCCACACTCCAAAGATGTAAAGGTTTGTAGGTAGAACCTCCATCAGTGGTACGGCGAGGATCCAACCTGTGCCATCTGCCCAACTCCAGCGACCCTCAAACACATCATGGTAGGCTGCAAGACCAGCCTCACGCAAGGGAGATACACGTGGCGGCATAATCAGGTACTAAAAAGCCTGGCATCAGCCCTTGAGAACAGGCGGTGTGCGACCAACTCCTTGCCTCCGAGAGCAAGCAACCCCCCTCCCCTAAGGGTAATAACCTTTGTCCGAGAAGGACAGAAAACTTCTAAACTTCCTTCCACCAGATCAGAAGAAGGAAGCCAATGCAGGGCCCGTGACTGGAGGATGCTGGCGGACATCGGCCGACAACTAATTTTTCCACCTGAAATTGCTTCCACCACCCTCAGGCCAGACTTGGTTCTGGTCCCCTTCACAGAAGACTGCTTACATCATAGAGCTCACAGTTCCATGGGAGAACTCTGTTGAGGAGGCCTATGAGCGTAAGAAGCTACGCTACGCAGAGCTTGCAGCAGAGGCAACGCAGCGTGGCTGGAACACCAAAGTCTATCCAGTTGAAGTGGGTTGCAGAGGATTTGTTGCGTCATCTACCATCAGACTGCTGAAGGAGCTTGGAATCCACGGTCAGGCTCTGCGGAAGACCATAAGATCACTCTCAGAGGCGGCTGAAAGAAGCAGCCGGTGGATTTGGCTCAAGCGGAAAGACCCATGCTGGGCCCCAAGTATGTCGGGTGAATCTTTGGGACAGTTTGACACGGGACATGCGCTGAGGGTTGATCATCCTGCAGCGGGCCGCCCTTGTGGAGGGTGTATAGTGTTAAAAGGCCGAAACTCCCAGTGATGCAAGGGTACACTACTGATGATGTGTCCTGTGCCCAACTGTCCTGAAGGTTACCCCCCCCCCCCCCACCGTTGAGCGTCTACCACTCTCAACAATCAACGAATGTCGTGAAATGCTCCCCACCTATTGGCACAAGGGATTTCTTAACATCTTGTCCTGTGTATTTGATTCTCAGCTTAGGCAAAATTGTAAATTGTCCCTAGTATATAGAATAGTGCTGATGTACGGGGGTGATCACTGGTCGGCGCGGACTCGGTGGGCCGAAGAGCTTGTTTGCATGCTGTATTCCTAACGTCTAAAGTCTAATTCATGAGATGGTAAATGAGACTGCGTAACAAGGGAAAAAGTGTACCTTATTAATATAATGCCTTTAATGCGGACTACCCAAGATCATATCACAATTCATGACATATAATGGACTGTTCTCCTAGGATATTAACCTGTATACATATGTAAGCTGTAAATCAATGTTTGTGAACAACGAAAGGGATGTCTGTTAATCTAACAGAAAAACTCTAACCCTTCGATCAATGCCATGCATTGAGGTCAGAAGTATGTTTTCATGACAACAAGTATGGACATATTACCCCGGATTGTAGGACAAAACAGACCATATAATATGACTTCATTTGTGGAATTTGGGTTGACGTGGATGCTGTGGCGTGGATGCGTTTGCATTATCGGCATTCTTTTGTCCCAAAGGATTCAGCTGCCCTGCCTGCTAAATAAGAACGTATTTTTTTTGTTTCCAAATAAATTTAAAATGTGTGAATGCTTCGAGTTTTAAAAATGTCACGTGGGATTTGACAACTTTTGTTTTATATAAAGAGGGGTAGAGAGAATGTAAGTGAACCAGTGAGGAAATGAAAAGGCTGTTAGATGTTTATTCGCCTCTGTTAGAAGGACACTTGAACGTATATTCTGTCTCAATTTATTATGTGCCAGGAAACATCTTGTTACCTATGCAAATACTTCTATTGAATGCAAGATAAAGTTGCAGAACCTGATGTTTTAAGGGCATTGCCTCTTTTAGAGGCTGTCACTGTGAAACTACTGTAAAGCTCTATCTACATTTCTTGTTTTTCTTTGCCTTAAGAGTTTGGTTTCAGCATGGAAATTAATTATATTTACATTTCAGATATTTGCAAAAGTTTCTTTAAAAACATAAAACGTAGAATTTTGCTTTTCCCCTGTTTTAAGAGTATGTTCATTTGTTTTTTTTCTTTTCCCCCTTTGTTATCTGAACTAATACAATTTGCCATAATATGAGATTCCCTTATGTTAAAAATTGTCAATTCGTGCATAATTTGAAATGGCGTCTGGGATACACTTTAAGAACAATTTAGAATAATTTCAAATATTATCTTCCTAAATGAGGATAACTTAAGTTAACAATGAATTATTAATTATTGTTTCAAATGTTCTATTTGATTTCAGATCCCCAAAATAAACCTTATGACAGTGTTAAAAGTCAGAAATCAATGCAAACAATGGTGTATTGTAATCATACACTGACAATTCGTATTCTGAAATGCTACTATTGTACCAATTTATTATATGCCAGGAAACAGGATGTTACCTATGCAAATACTTCTATTGAATGCAAGATAAAGTTGCAGAACCTGATGTTTTAAGGGCATTGCCTCTTTTAGAGGCTGTCACTGTGAAACTACTGTAAAGCTCTATCTACATTTCTTGTTTTTCTTTGCCTTAGAGTTTGGTTTCAGCATGGAAATTAATTATATTTACATTTCATATATTTGCAAAAGTTTCTTTAAAAACATAAAACGTAGAATTTTGGTTTTCCCCTGTTTTAAGAGTATGTTCATTTGTTTTTTTTCTTTTCCCCCTTTGTTATCTGAACTAATACAATTTGCCATAATATGAGATTCCCTTATGTGAAAAATTGTCAATTCGTGCATAATTTGAAATGGCGTCTGGGATACACTTTAAGAACAATTTAGAATAATTTCAAATATTATCTTCCTAAATGAAGATAACTTAAGTTAACAATGAATTATTAATTATTGTTTCAAATGTTCTATTTGATTTCAGATTCCCAAAATAAACCTTATGACAGTGTTAAAAGTCAAAGATCAATGCAAACAATGGTGTATTGTAATCATACACTGACAATTCGTATTCTGAAATGCTACCAGTGTCAACATAGCTGCAAAAAGGTTAATCCTGTCCATTGAACCGCCGTCCAATGAGTTTTGAGTCATTTGTTTGAACTTGAGCAGATAGGATGTGTCTATACACTTCAGAATTCATTATGCTACTACCATCAGCTATATCGTCAATGAAGATGAGCGAGCCAGTACCTTCACCAGCCATACATGCCCAGGCCATAACAACCCCACCACCGTGTTTCACAGATGAGGTGGTATGCTTTTGATCTTGGGCAGTTCCTTCTCTCCTCCATACTTTGCTCTTGTCATCACTCTGATATAAGTACATCTTTGTCTCATCTGTCCACAAGACCTTTTTCCAGAACTGTGGTTGCTCTTTTAAGTTCTTCTTGGCAAACTGTAACCTGGCCATCCTATTTTTGCAGCTAACCAGTCATTTGCATCTTGCAGTGTAGCCTCTGTATTTCTGTTCATGAAGTCTTCTGCGAACAGTGGTCATTGACAAATCCACACCTGACTCCAGAGTGTTTCTGACCTGTCGGACAGGTGTTTAGGTTTTTTCCTTTATTATAGAGAAAATTCTTCTGTCATCAGCTGTGGAGTTCTTCCTTGGTCTGCCAGTCCCTTTGCGATTAGTAAGCTCTCTTTCTTCTTAATGATGTCCCAAACAGTTGATTTTGGTAAGCCTAAGGTTTGGCAGATGTCCCTAACAGGTTTATTCTTTTTTCTCTGTCTCATAATGGCTTATTTGACTCTCATTGGCACAACTTTGGTCTCATGTTGATAAACAGCAATAAAAGTTTCCACATGGGATGGAAAGACTAGGTGCTGAGAGCTCTCTCATATCTGCATTAAGGAGGCAATTAAATACACCTGATAAATTATAAACACCTGTGAAGCCATGTTTCCCAAACATTATGGTGCCCTGAAATGGGGGGACTATGTAAAAACACTGCTGTAATTTCTATATGGTGAAACCAAAATGTATAAAAATGGCCTTTATTAAAATCTGACAATGTGCACTTTAACCACATGTGATTTTTTCTATTACAACTCTCAATTTGTGGAGTATAGAGGCAAATAAATAAATGATGGGTCTTTTTCCCAAACATTATGGAGAGCACTGTACATCAATTCAACCAGGACCATGCTAACAAAGTCTGGAATTCTAAATAAATTAGAGGCAGAAGACTATTAAGAGACAGAGAGAACAAAAGAGGGTTGAAGTATCTACTGAAGCAACGGAATACAAGGCAATTGGTGTTTTGGTCCCAGTAGCTCAGTCTGCGAGATAGCAAACAGGGATGATACGGTACAGCTCAAGCTGCCCAAGGAGAGACAAGGCTGGTAATGAATAAAACAAAATATGTTATTGAAAACAACTAGGGGTAAGGTAACCCAGGAGACCTTTACTCACTGTGCAAGATCAAGTAGGAAAATTGACAAAGTATGGAGAAAGAACGCAAATCAGGAGGAAAGGAACCTGCAATCAATATGACACAAAGGGAGGTAAAGAAACTGCACTGCAGTTACTTTGGAGGCAAGCCTTTGGGATTTCAAGTAGACTGAATATACAACTTCGTAGTTTTGTCTGAAAATTATTTAATAACTTTGTTATGCATATAACTAATATACCTGTATCCATAGGGAGTTCAATTGTAGTCACAAACAAATCCCTTGAGTTAGAAACATAGAAAATAGGTGCAGGAGGAGGCCATTCGGCCCTTCGAGCCAGCACCGCCATTCATTGTGATCATGGCTGATCGTCCCCTATCAATAACCCGTGCCTGCCTTCTCCCCATATCCCTTGACTCCACTGTTGAATTAAATTAGAAAACTTGAGAGTATGAAAAACTACAATTTGTAATTTTACTGCACTATTCACAAGGGAAAAGTCTCACTGATAAATGGCACAAACTTGAGATTCACTGTCCCAAGCACAAAGTTGTACTTAATTTCTACCGATATTTCTGCAGCTGTTAGTCTTGCAGGCTGGACAATCCCTCATTCTGGGACTGGGTTTCAGTGGAGCATGTATGTGATTTCTCACTGAGTCATGATTCTCAGAGATTATGGGCTAGATGTTGAGAGGTCATCCTCACTGCTGAATATCTAGAGCTAGGAGATAATATTCTTAGAATAAGGATCAGCCCCCAAGGACTGAGATGAGGAACATTTTATTCTTGTTTTTTTTTTAAATCCCACAACCTGATCATTCTCACTTCTCCCCTCTCCTGTTGGGCAGCAGATGTAAAAGCTTTAAAGCACGTTCCAACAGGTTCAAGAGCAGATGAAAGTACCAGTTGTTACCAGGCTATTGATGGGATCTCTCATATGCTAGGGATTCCCAATCTACCTTGTTGTGGCCCTTGCACTTTTTTACCTGTACTTTATAGCTGTAACACTGCATTCTATTTATTTTCTATTTTGCATTACCTGATGTACTCATGATTTCTTTGGATAGCATACAAAAAAAGTTTTTCATTGTATATATTCGATACACGTAACAATAATAAACCAATACCAAGAAAATAAATTGTTGCTCAAACAATTATTTCATATATTGTCATGCATGTTAACTTTTGTCATGAAAGCAACTACAAATCCTCTAAGAAAATATATGGCCATTAATGTGAAGCATAAAAAGCTATGTAAAGTTACAAGCATCCTCAAAACCACTAGAATACATCAAATATTATGATTAATTTAGCACTGTAGCCTTGACTACTGTCAATCAAGAGTAAGACTGAAGTTGCTTGAAACAAAGTGCAAGGACCACTTCTGCAAATACATCAGAACATAAACAATGTGATTTACAAGTGGACATACATGATGAACAGAAATAACGAGGTCCCATTTATACATCTATTCAAAGTTGCAGCTAATACCCTGTAAACGCTATGACAGTTGATTGGGAGAATGCTTGAGGAAATTCCCAGAGTAATATTCTAACATTGATTCCACTAATGTTAAGCCACTGAATCAAGCCAAACTAAGTGTAAAGATCTAGATATTGTCTAATTGTACCTCATATCTTCATCACTGATAACTTCTATCACAGGACAAGCTACTTTTGTTCGCTTTAAATGGATCCTTTCCAAAAGTGGCTCCAGCCAACCAACATTGCATTCAACATGAGAGTCCAAAAATGTTAGAACGTCTCCTAAAAATAAGAAGAGAAGAATTTGTTTAACATTCCACTGATGTGTCCAATTTCAGATTATGGCCAGGCAATTGTACAGCTGTTGTTACTTCACCTCAGGTACAGCAAATATACATAACTTGGTTTTGCAAAGTGGTTCTGATGAATTATTGGTGGTGCAATGGCCTTTCTCAGCCGTTATCATTTCGCAAAGAAAAATAAACTGCAGAAATTGGGTATACAAGTTCAAAAAATGATACAATCATGATAGACGGTTTTAACCACAGTAACAGATGAACTCTCCATCTCTAGGATTGTCTTTAGACAATAGGTGCAGGAGTAGGCCATTCGGCCCTTCGAGCCAGCATTGTAATGAAAATAATTAGTACATGTTGTTACAAAGTTTGAAACAAATTCTGTTTTTGAACTTCCAAACAAAAAAATAGATATCTTTATTTTATATTCTATTACTTCGAAGTCTGGTTGATAAGCTGGGAACGTAGATTAATTCTTGGATCGTCCTACTTCATAAGATTTACTACGCAAATTAAGATGAATAAAGCAAGCTGTAAGTTTAGAGAGATGTACTGCTGATTTATTCATCTGTCATCATGAGGAGACCATCTGCATGCTCCTTACCTTTGAAAATGCCGACACCTATTTTATGCAATTTCCCTGGTGCCAACTTTTGCTCTCAGGGCAGTACAATCCAAAAACAGCCTTGCACAATAGCAATAGCTTTGAAGGACCAGAAATGTGGTGACTCTTTGTGTACCGTCTCTGTAAAGTCTACTATTACACGACAATTGTTGTACTTTTGTACTTATCTATGATTATGCTTATCTACTGTATGATTTTACTGGATTGGATGCAAAACAAAGATTTTCACTGTGCTTAGTTTCATAGGTACTTGTGACAATAAAGCATCAGCAGAATCGCTGAGAGTGTAAGGGATGTGGAGGGGGGAATGGAGGGTCTCGAACAATAACCACTCATGATAAAGCTTTAAAAAAAATTGTCAGACCATCTGGCTTAGCCTGTGAAGTGTGTGCATGTGCGGGGCCTCGGGCCGGCAAGGCCTGCGGAATCAGCAATATTTTCCAGGCGCTTTGAAGATATGTATTACAGAAATGAGTTGCTTAAAGCTTAAATAAAGTAAATTAGAATTTTTCATTTGCCTCACAACAATTTAAGCAACTCAATCTCAGAAGTTAGGCAATGTGACATCGAGATGGAGAAACTATTGAAGCCACAACGCTTGGATCTGGATCCCAACTCACCTACTGCTGCAAAGGAATGGAAGCACTGGCTTCGTACACAAAATAACTTCTTTGATGAGTGTGGTGACAATGCACCAGACAAATTCAGGACATTAATAAGCTCTGTCATGATTACATAGAGGAATGTACAACTTATGATTCTGCTATTAATGTACTAAGCAGACTCTTCGTTAAGACACCCAATGTAATATTTGCTCGACACCTTCTTGCTACTCATAAACAAAAACCTGGTGAATCACTTGATGAATTTTTACTTCAAAGACTTAGTAAAGACTGTGCCTTCAAAGCTGTTACAGCTGATCAATATCGACAGGAACTTATTCGAGAATCTTTTATCAATGGTTTGGCATCGCATTTAATACGACAGAGACTATTAGAAAACAAAACCTTGGATTTACAGTCAGCTTACAATCAAGCTTACTCATTAGACTTGGCTCAGAAAAATTCAGATGCTTATGGCTCATCTAATGTGTATTCTGCTGCAACTCCTACAAAAGAATCTCACCCAAGTACTAATATGGAGCAAGTGAAACAATTTCTACTGATAAATGTGTCCTTGCTGCAGCATATACTTATTCAAAAACAATGCTACTTTTGCGGGGGTAATATTCATAATAGAGAGATATGTCCTGCTCGAGAGGCAACTTGTAATGGTTGTGACAAGAAGGGACATTATTCTAGAACATGCAAGTCCAAAGCAACTACTAAAAGTGTGACTGCTGCCATGTATATGCCCTCTTTATGTGCAATTACAGCTGCATTTCCTCAGAGCTTGTCTCATGCAGCTACAACGGTATCCATCAATGGCCATACACTTAATGTACCACTTGATTGTGGCAGTTCAGAAAGTTTTATAAGTGAACAAGTTGTGTCTCGACTAAATGTAACTATAATTCCTTCAAATAGAGAAATCTCAATGGCTCTGACAACTCTCAATACTCAAATTATTGGATCTTGTATTGTAGGCTTTATTCTGAACAAAACTAGTTATAAATCTGTATGTCTTGGTATTTTGATAAATTTGTGTGGCGATATAATTCTAGGTCAGGATTTTCAGAAACAGCACAGATCACTTCAAATAATGTATGAAGGAACTATGCCTGATCTTGTATTGTCAAAGCCACCAATATTGTGTGTTTTTTCTGGGATCTGTTGAATGTCCTTCATTATTCACTAATTTATCCTCTCAGTGCAAGCCAATTGCTACAAAATCAAGACATTTTAGTAAAGATGACAAAAACTTTATCAACACAGAAGTAACTAATCTTTTACGAGAAGGTATCATAGAACCCAGCTCTTCCCCTTGGAGGGCACAAGTTGTCGTGGTTAAGGACCCCTGGAGAGACACAGAAAGAGACTCTCAAACTATAAACCAGTTCACGGAGCTTGATGCATATCCATTACCTCGTATAGAAGAGATTATCAATACATTAGCTAAGTATAAGATATCCTCTACTTTTGACCTAAAAAGTGCTTACTACCAAATTCCTTTGAAAGAATCAGAGAAGAAATACACTGCGTTTGAAGCAAATGGGAAATTATACCACTACTGCAGTTTCTTTTGGTGTAACTAATGGTGTGGCTGTTTTTCAGAGAGAGATGGACAAACTTGTTGAACAGGAAAACCTTAAAGATGCTTTCCCTTATCTTGATAATATAACTATTGCAGGAAAAGACCAAGCTGAACATGATGAAAATGTACAACGGTTTTTAGAAGTTGTACATTCTAAAAATCTAACATTAAATGAGGCTAAGTCAATAACATCAGTGTCATCAATTAATATTCTTGGTTATTGGGTTGGAAATGATAGAATCAAGCCTGATCCAGAAAGACTCCGCCCACTCCCAAGAGATACCCGTTCCAGCTACATTAAACTCTCTACGAAGGGTTCTTGGTATGTTTGCATATTATGGAAAATGGATACCAAATTTTTCTGACAAAATTCAACCTTTGATTAGAGCAAAATCTTTCCCCCTTGACTCTACAGCAATTGATGCCTTTACTTCTTTAAAGAAACAATTTGAATCTGCGACATTACACGCCATCGATGAGGATCTCCCCTTTGTTGTTGAATGTGATGCCTCTGATTTAGCAGTATCAGCAACATTAAATCAAGGACGACCAGTGGCTTTCATGTCTCGTACTCTCCAAGATAGTGAATTGCACTACCCACCCGTCGAAAAGGAAGCTACAGCAATTATTGAAGCAGTGAGAAAATGGAGTAATTTCCTTGCTCGCCAGCACTTCACTTTGATAACAGATCAGCGTTCAGTAGCTTTTATGCTAGATAATCGGAAACGAACGAAGATTAAAAACAGTAAAATTCATTTTTTTTTTTTTAAATATTTTATTTATTAGAAGTAGTGTACATTGCAGTGATATCAGCCAAAAATAACATATTACATTTCCTGTACCACTTCCTATTTTAAACTTTAAAAAGAAGAAAAATAGAAAGAGTTAGATAAGATAGTAAGTGCGTGAAAGAGTGATCAGAATAAACCCGTAGGGACGTAAACCACAAGAGTTAAAAAGAAAACCAAAGAAAAAGAAAGAGAAAAATAGAGAACAGAGGATATAAGAAAGTAAAATAAGATAAGATAAAAGGGATGTACCTACTTCGTATCTTTACACACCCCTCACCAGGTCCTGAAACCATTTATTTTCAAAGTTATGTTGCACCTTATGCTTGTAATAAGTCGATAAATGGAGACCAAATCTTTTGGAAATAGTCTGATTTGCTTGCTAAGAGGAATCTCATGTCTTCCAGGTGTAACAATTCGGACATATTTGAAATCCACATTTTTATCGTTGGTGTGGGAGCGTTTTTCCAGAATTTAAGTGGTTTTTTTTTGCCATTATTAAGCCGCAATTAAGGAAACTCTTTCGGAACGAAGTCAGCTCAAAGCTGGCTTCCATTGTTCCGCAAATAATCAATTCTGCGTTCGGTTTCAGTTTTATTTTAAATAATTTTGTGAAAATTTCAAAGATTTCATTCCAAAATTTTGGGATTTTTATACAAAAAACAAAGGAATGTGCTATAGTTGCTTCTTGGGATAGACATTTATCACAGATGGGGGAGACATTTGGATAAAATTTACTTATTTTAGTTTTTGAGTAATATAGTCTATGTAAAGTTTTAAATTGAATTAGAATATGTCTTACATTGATCGAGCATTTGTGCACATATAGCAAGTGTTTATCCCAGCTCTCTTTCGAGATTTTTATAGCTAGTTCTTGTTCCCAATCTCTTCTAATTCTATCAGATGATGGTATTTCTATATTTAGGATGATATTATACAAGTATGATATTAAATTAGTTGATTCCGCCTTTATATTCATTGCATATTCTAATAGGTCTGGACACAAATTTTGATATTCTTGTGTATATTTTTTCAAATAGTCACGGATTTGAAAGTATTTAAAATATTGATTACTTCTCAGATTGTATTTAAGTTGTAGTTGTTGGAATGATAAAAAATTTCCATTATCATACATGTCTCCAAACGTTTTAATTCCTATTCTATCCCAGCGTGTAAATGATTTATCTATAATAGATGGTTTAAACGACGGATTATTAACTATTGGAGAGAGAAGCGATAGGTTTCTTAATTTTAAGGTTAATTTTATTTGTTTCCAAATTCTAATTGTACTATGAATAATTGGATTTTTACTGTATATTGTATTATTCAATTTTGTTGGTGAGAGAAGGATCGCCCCTATATTAAAAGAGGAGCAATCCTCTCTCTCCATTACTATCTAATCCACCCGCTGGGCAGACTTGTCCAACAGGTGAATCACATTTTTGACATTTGCTGCCCAATAATAATACAAAAAGTTAGGGAGTGTTAATCCACCAAATTCTTTAGGTTTGCACAAATGTCTTCTTTGAATTCTATGGGATTTATAGTCCCATATAAAATTTGTGATATATCCAGTTAAAAAAAAATTCATGAATGGAGGATTGAATTATCTGTAGTTATTCAATTGCGTACCGCCCTGGTAAGGATAATGTTGCTCCGGATACATTAACTCGAGCATTTTGTGCCTCTGTTCATTCTTCTGCACTCACTGATCTTCACAATGGGCTGTGTCATCCTGGAGTCACTCGTATGTTACACTATATTCGTTCCAAAAACTTACCTTTCTCTACAGAAGATGTGAAGATGATGTGTGCTTCATGTAGAATCTGCGCTGAATTAAAACCAAGGTTCTTCCGTCCTGAAGAATGTTTGAGTATTGACTTCAAAGGGCCATTATCATCCTCCTCTCGTTTATATACTTGTTTATATACTTACCATAGTTGATGAATATTCAAGGTTTCCATTTGCCTTTCCTTGTCCAAATATGTCAGCTGCTATGGTTATCAAATGTTTAGATCAACTGTTTTCATTCTGTGGATTTCCATGTTACATACATTCTGATAGGGGCACCTCATTCTTGTCAAAAGATTTAAAAGACTACCTTTCTGATAGAGGAATTGCAACAAGTAAAACAACACCATATCATCCTATTGGAAATGGCCAGGTTGAGAGGTATAACAGAATCATTTGGAAAGCAGTGAAACTGGCTTTAAAGTCAAATGACATACCGGATCAGCAGTGGGAATGTGTTCTACCAGATGCATTACACTCCATCAGATCTCTACTGTCAACTGCTACCAATACTACTCCACATGAGCGGTTCTTTAACTTCAAACCGCGTTCTTCTAGTGGTACTTCTCTGCCATCATGGTTGACTAGCCATGGGCCTGTGTTGCTTCGTCGGTATGTCCGATCAAATAAGAGTGAGCCCTTTGTTAATGAAGTTGAACTGACTGATGTCAACCCTTCTTATGCAACTATCAAGTATCAGGATGGACGTCAGTCAACTCTCACTTTGTGACCTTGCAGCGTGTCCATTTTCTCCATCAGCTCCATCACTCCTTGATAATATTAATCGAGAACTTCCTTCAACACTCCCATCATCCCCTATGAAAACTTCTATAAGTAATTCTAAAATTGAAAATGTAAATAACAATAGGAGTGAAGTTGATGACCAAGCAATATATGTACCACCAGCTATTGAAACACCATTATCTCCTGATGCTCCAGTGCTGCGACGGTCATCAAGACATACTAAACCTCCTGACCGTCTCAACATAAATAGGAGGGGAGAATGAAGTGTGCGCATGTGCGGGGCCTCGGGCCAGCGAGGCTTGCGGAATCAGCGATATTTTCCAGGCGCTTTGAAGATGTGTATTACAGAAATTAGTTGCTTAAAGCTTAAATAAAGTTTAAGTAAATTAGAATTTTTCATTTGCCTCACAACAGCCTGTTGACAAAGTTATACATGGTTTACATTAAAAATATTCCAAAATTAAAAAACATCCCTCTAAAAGAACTGACAATTACCATAGTCCCTTATTAGCATTCCCCCATCCACTGAAATCAATTGAACATAACCTTGTGCAAAGTGATACTTAGCACAGGATGTTAAAACAGATGCTCCATACGCGTTGTTGGGAATCTATATCTTAATTATTTTATAATCAAATCTATGGAATTAAGCATCAGAGCATTGTCTAAGTAATGACATTGAAGAACAATTGCTAAATTAAGTAACTTCTGCATTTGTGCATATTCGTGCAAAAATCCAAAATCTGCTGCCACTTTTACAGGCAATTGTCAGTAGTCATGAGTAAAACTACTGGCATTTTCCAGAAAAAAAAGTACAATTAATTGTACCCAGCAAAGTTCATGCCAATGAGAGAAATTGGATTCATGTTGGATTGAGATTAGATCAATCCAACCTCTCTCATTGTCATGAACTTTGCTGGACAAAACTTTGTTGCATGAATTTTTCATACATTCTTTGTTCCATACATTCTTGCGATCGTACAGTGGAATTAACCTCCATTTTCACAAAAAGCCAGATAAATCATGAAAATGAAACAAATTAAGAAGTGATGAGCCATCACACCATACCTGTTGCCTTTGCTGTGCCCACAAGTCTGGCTCGAATTAAACCATGCCGCTCCTGTAGGTGAATAACATGAACTTTTGGGAACCGCGACATATATTTGTCTAAATTTTCTTTCAGGTATTCTATATAATAAGGAGAAAAGTAGAGTTTGTGCATTAAATTGATTTCTTCCAAGAAGTAATTGGCACATCTTTGCATACAGATGCACATTAAACAATGAAGCTTGAGATTCCAATTAATACCCACACTCCCTAATTTACTCAGTAGGCGACTTATGTACACTCGCACCTACGTAAACAATTCTGGCAGTTTGTAATTTCTACAACACCGTACAATCATTCGTTTACATCAGAAACAAGTCAGCAATGGTGGCAGTGCTTACCCAGAAGGCTGTGTGCCACACAAAGTGTCCCCAAAGGCGAGACGTGACTCCAGCCGACAATGGCGGCGGTGCTCACCCAGAAGGCTATGCGCCACAGAAAGTGCCCAATGGAGACACATAACTCAAGGCAGCAATGCTTACCCAGAAGGTCGCTCGCCACAGAAAGTGCCCCTGAATTCTTTAATTGGAGTTTACTGGACTTGATCTTGCACTAAATGTTATTTCGTTTATAATGTATCTGTGCACTATGGATGGATCGATTGTAATCATGCCGTCTTTCCGCTGACTGGTTGGCACGCACAAAAGCTTTTCACTGTACCCCGGTACATGTGACAATAAACTAAACAACAACTAAAAAAAGTAAAAGTGGAAAGTATCGGAGTTTACTGATGATAGCAATGTTATGGAAACTGGATTGTGCAATGAGGGGATGGGTTGTTGATGGGCAGTTGGTGGGGAAGTGAGCTATGAAGATGTTGCAGAGAGGTTGTGCAGACCAAAACAAATTGCTAAATGGAGCTGAATTGGTAAATGGAGCGAAATACACTGAAGAAGACTATTTTTTTTTAAAAGGTGATACCATACTCAATGTTAGTGTATAGAGCGCTCTTAGCTCAGGAGTAGCAGATAGTAAATAGCACATGTAAGAACCAATTAGGAAGGGAAATGGTGTTCAGTGTAAACTTTAGGAGCGAGTGTAGGGGGTGCAGAGAGATTTGCGAGAAAGGTATTGATGATGAACTATTTCCGGTCTACACAGATATTGATAAAGCTGAGGTTATTTTATTTAATACTCAAAAAGGTTAATGACAATAGACAATAGACAATAGGTGCAGGAGTAGGCCATTCGGCCCTTCGGCCCTTCGAGCCATTCAATGTGATCATGGCTGATCATCCCCAACCAGTACCCCATTCCCCATATCCCCTGACTCCGCTATTTTTAAGAGCCCTATCTAGCTCTCTCTTGAAAGCATCCAGAGAATCTGCCTCCACCGCCCTCTGAGGCAGAGAATTCCACAGTCTCACCACTCTCTGTGAGAAAAAGTGTTTCCTCGTCTCCGTTCTAAATGGCTTACTCCTTATTCTTAAACTGTGGCCCCTGGTTCTGGACTCCCCCAACATCGGGAACATGTTTCCTGCCTCTAGCATGTCAAAGAAACATAGAAAATAGGTGCAGGAGTAGGCCATTCGGCCCTTCGAGCCTGCACCGCCATTCAATATGATCATGGCTGATCATCCAACTCAGTATCCTGTACCTGCCTTCTCTCGATACCCTCCGATCCCTTTAGCCACAAGGGCCTCATCTAACTCACTCTTAAATATAGCCAATGAAATGGCCTCAACTACCTTCTGTGGCAGAGAATTCCACAGATTCACCACTCTCTCTGTGAAAAATGATTTTCTCATCTCGGTCCTAAAAGACTTCCCCCTTATCCTTAAACTGTGACCCCTTGTTCTGGACTTCCCCAACATCGGGAACAATCTTCCTGCATCTAGCCTGTCCAACCCCTTAAGAATCTTGTAAGTTTCTATAAGATCCCCCCTCAATCTTCTAAATTCTAGCGAGTACAAGCCGAGTCTATCCAGTCTTTCTTCATATGGAAGTCCTGCCATCCCAGGAATCAGTCTGGTGAACCTTCTCTGTAATCCCTCTATGGCAAGAATGTCTTTCCACAGATTTGGTGACCAAAACTGTACGCAATACTCCAGGTGTGGCCTCACCAAGACCCTGTACAACTGCAGTAGAACCTCCCTGCTCTTCTACTCAAATCCTTTTGCTATGAATGCTAACATACCATTCGCTTTCTTCACTGCCTGCTGCACCTGCATGCCTACTTTCAATGACTGGTGTACCATGACACCCAGATCTCGTTGCATCTCCCCTTTTCCTAATCGGCCACCATTCAGATAATAGTCTACTTTCCTGTTTTTGCCACCAAAGTGGATAACCTCACATTTATCCACATTATACTGCATCTGCCATGCATTTGCCCACTCACCCAACCTATCCAAGTCACCTTGTAGCCTCCTAGCATCCTCCTCACAGCTAACACTGCCCCCCAGCTTCGTGTCATCCGCAAACTTGGAGATGTTGCATTCAATTCCCTCATCCAGTTCATTAATATATATTGTAAATAGCTGGGGTCTCAGCACTGAGCCTTGCAGTACCCCACTAGTCACTGTCTGCCATTCTGAAAAGGACCCGTTTACTCCTACTCTTTGCTTCCTGTCTGCCAGCCAGTTCTCTACCCACATCAATACTGAACCCCCAATACCTTGTGCTTTAAGTTTGCATACTAATCTCTTATGTGGGACCTTGTCGAAAGCCTTCTGAAAGTCCAGATATAACACATCCACTGGTTCTCCCTTATCCACTCTACTAGTTACATCCTTGAAAAATTCTATAAGATTCATCAGACATGATTTACCTTTCATAAATCCATGCTGACTTTGTCCAATGATTTCACCACTTTCCAAATGTGCTGCTATCCCGTCTTTAGTAACTGACTAGCATTTTCCCCACTACCGATGTTAGACTTTGGTATCCTGAAGAAGGGTTTCGGCCCAAAACGTTGCCTATTTCCTTCGCTCCATAGATGCTGCTGCACCCGCTGAGTTTCTCCAGCATTTTTGTGTACCACCGATGTTAGACTAACTGGTCTGTAATTCCCCGATTTCTCTCTCCCTCCCTTTTTAAAAAGTGGGGTTACATTAGCTACCCTCCAATCCTCAGGAATTACTCTAGAATATAAAGAGTTCTGAAAAATTATCACTAATGCATCCACTATTTCTGGGGCTACTTCCTTAAGTACTCTGGGATGCAGCCTGTCTGGCCCTGGGGATTTATCAGCCTTTAATCCATTCAATTTACCTAACACCACTTCCCGGCTAACCGGGATTTCACTCAGTTCCTCATCTCATTTGACCCCCGGTCCCCTGCTATTTCCGGCAGATTATTTATGTCTTCCTTAGTGAAGACAGAACCAAAGTAGTTATTCAATTGGTCTACCATATCCTTGTTCCCCATGATCAATTCACCAGTTTCTGACTGCAAGGGACCTATATTTGTTTTAACTAATCTTTTTCTCTTCACATATCTATAAAAACTTTTGCAGTCAGTTTTTATGTTCTCTGCCATTTTTTTTTCATAATCTATTTTCCCTTTCCTAATTAAGCCCTTTGTCCTCCTGTGCTGGACTCTGTATGTCCAAACCCTTAACAATCTTATATGTTTCAATGAGATCCCCTCTCATCCTTCTAAACTCCAGAGTGTACAAGCTCAGCTGATCCATTCTCTCAGTATATGACAGTCCCGCCATCCCGGGAATTAATCTTGTAAACCTACGCTGCACTCCCTCAATAGCAAAAATGTCCTTCCTCAAATTAGGGGACCAAAATTGCACACAATACTCCAGGTGTGGTCTCACTAGGGCTCTGTACAACTGCAGAAGGACCTCTTTGCTCCTATATTCAATTCATCTTGTTATAAAGGCCAACATGCCATTCGCTTTCTTCACTGCTGCTGTACCTGCATACCTACTTTCATAGACTGATGTACAAGGACCCCCAGATCCCGTTGTATTTCCCCTTTTCCCAACTTGACGCCATTTAGATAGTAATCTGCCTTCCTGTTTTTGCTACCAAAGTGGATAACCTCACATTTATCCGCATTAAACTTCATCTGCCATGCATCTGCCCACTCCCCCAACCTGTCCAAGTCACCCTGCATTCTCATAGCATCCTCCTCACAGTTCACACTGCCACCCAGCTTTGTGTCTTCTGCAAATTTGCTAATGTTACTTTGAATCCCTTCATCCAAATCATTGATGTATATTGTAAATAGCTACGGTCCCAGCACCGAGCCTTGCGGTACCCCACTATTCAATGTCTGCCATTCTGAAAGGGACCCGTTAATCCCTACTCTTTGTTTCCTGTCTGCCAACCACTTCTCTATCCATGTCAGCACTCTACCCCCAATACCATGTGCCCTAATTTTGCCCACTAATCTCCTATGTGGGACCTTATCAAATGCTTTCTGAAAGTCCAGGTACACTACATCCACTGGCTTTCCCTTGTCCATTTTCCTAGTTGCATCTTCAAAAAATTCCAGAAGATTAGTCAAGCATGATTTCCCCTTCGTAAATCCATGCTGACTCGGACCGATCCTGTTACTGCTATCCAAATGTTCGGCTATCTCATCTGTTATAATTGACTCCAGCATCTTCCCCACCACCGATGTCAGGCTAACTGGTCTATAATTCCCTGTTTTCTCTCTCCCGCCTTTCTTAAAAAGTGGGATAACATTAGCTACCCTCCAATCTACAGGAACTGATCCTGAGTCTGTAGAACATTTGAAAATTATCACCAATGCATCCACAATTTCTAGAGCCACTTCCTTAAGTACCCTGGGATGCAGACCATCAGGCCCTGGGGATTTATCAGCCTTCAGTCCCATCAGTCTATCCAATACCATTTCCTGCCTAATGTGGATTTCCTTCAGTTCCTCCGTCACCCCAGATCCTCTGGCCACTACTATATCAGGAAGATTGTTTGTGTCCTCCTTAGTGAAGACAGATCCAAAGTACCTGTTCAACTCATCTGCCATTTCATTCTTCCCCATAATAAATTCATCTTTTTCAGTCCTCAAGGGTCCAACTTTGGTCTTAACTAATTGTTTCCTCTTCACATACCTAAAGAAGCTTTTACTATCCTGCTTTATATTCTTGGCTAGCTTCTTCGTACCTCATCTTTTCTCCCCATATTGTCTTTTGGTTATCTTCTGTTGTTCTTTAAACATTACCCAATCCTCTTGCTTCCCGCTCATCTTTGCTACGTTGTACTTCTTCGCTTTAATTTTTATACTGTCCCTGACATCCCTTGTCAGCCATGGTCGTCCCTTTCTCCCCTTGGAATCTTTCTTCCTCCTAGGAATGAACTGATCCTGCACTTTCTGTATTATTCCTAGAAACACCTGCCATTTTTGTTCTACTGTCATCCCTGCTAGTGTATCTTTCCAGTCAACTTTGGCCAGCTCCTCCCTCATGGCCCCATAGTCCCTTTTATTCAACTGCAACACTGACACCTCCAATCTACCGTTCTCCCTCTCCAATTGTAGATGAAACCTGACCATGTTATGGTCACTGCCTCCTAATGGCTCATTAACCTCGAGGTCCTTTATCAAATCCGGTTCATTACATAACACTAAATCCAGAATTGCCTTCTTCCTGGTAGGCTCCAATACAAGCTGTTATAAGAATCCATCACAAAGGCACTCTACAAAGTCCCTTTCTTGGGGTCCAGTACCAACCTGATTTTCCCAGTCTACCTGCATGTTTAAGTCTCCCATAACAACCACAGCATTACTTTTGCTACATGCCAATTTTAACTCCTGATTCAACTTGCGCCCTATATCCAGGCTACTGTTTGGGGGCCTGTAGATTAGTCCCATTAGAGTATTTTTATCCTTACAATTCCTTAGTTCTATCCATACTGACTCCACATCTCCTGTTTCAATGTCACCCCTTGCAAGGGACTGAATTTCATTCCTCACCAACAGGGCAACCCCACCCCTGCCCACCTGTCTGTCTTTTCGATAGGAGGTATACCCTTGAATATTCAGTTCCCAGCCCTGGCCCTCTTGCAGCCATGTCTCAGTAATTCCCACAACATCATACTTGCCAGTTTCTAACTGAGCCTCAAGCTCGTCCACTTTATTCCTTATACTTCGCGCATTCATATACAGCACTTTGACCTCCGTATTCTTTTCCCCCCTCGCAATTGGCCCTGACCTTACTCTGTTGTCCCTTCTTGTGCTTTCCTTCCCATTAATTCGAGAATCTTTTGTAATTTTTCCTGCAGTCACTTCCCCTTCAACTCCATCTTTATACTCCCAATTTGTCAATCTCTCCCCCCCACTATTTAGTTTAAACCCACACGTGTAGCCCTAGCAAACCAAACCTGCCTGCCAGAATTCAATAGATGTCGATAAAGCCATTCCCAGAGGCATAAAAGTTTAAGGTGACTGGCAAAAGAACCAGGGGTAAGATGTTAAAACAAAATGTTTAAACGGTGAATTTCTCTGATTTGCAAAGCATTATTCCGGTTTCCTCCCATACTCCAAAGATGTATAGGTTTGTAGGTTAATTGGCTTTGGTAAAAAAATGTAAATTGTCCTTCGAGTGTAGGGTTGTGCCAGTGTATGAAGTGATTGATCAGCCATGATCATATCAAATGGCGGTGCAGGCTCGAAGGGCCGAATGGCCTACTCCTGCACCTATTTTCTATGTTTCTATGATTGCTGGTTGGGGCGGACTTGGTGGGCCGAAGGGCTTGCTTCCGCATTGTATCTCTAAAGTCTAAATTAAACATAAAAGTCTTTCTGAGCAGATCTTTCTAATGAGTATATTCACATATCACTCTAATGACAGCTCCTAGTGTTAAAGGGTAGATAGCTTACAGAACTATAGTGAAGTGCAAAGGTTTACAGGAAAGCACACATCCTCAAATGAAGTTCAACACTGAAAACAAATATTTTCTTTCCCTCGCTTGGTATCTTGAAGTATGTATTCAGATGCTCTCTGATCAGCCTTTGGCGCTGATCAACCAGTGTTATTTTTATAATCTTTTTTAGTCCTTTTATCTCTTGGGAGTCAAACGAAAATGTATTTTCCCTGAAGATGACTTTACATTTTCTAAAGCTATTACTTTTGTTTGACCTTGGCTGCAGATCAGCAGCAATACCGACTTGCCACCTTGGTTTTGGCCAAGGATATTGTTATAGTCAGAGTCATACAGCATGAAAACAGCTTGGCCATGCCAACCAAGATGCCCTATCTGCACTAGGCCCACCTGTCCACATTTGGCCCATATCCCACTAAGCCTTTCCCATCCATATGTACCCTATGTTGCTAAGCTGGAGAACCAGGTAAGGAAAATTAAGATCAAATCTGGAGATGAATGGAAGTTAAACATACCATGGGTACAGATAACTCAATAACTCCGGTACAAGTAACTCTAGTGGCCTACATTGTAAACATTATTTTGGTGGCTTGGTGGGAATAAAATAATTAAATTCAGCACAGATAAAATAAGTATTTACAATTTAAAAGGTAGATCACATAGGATTTAGAAATAGAATAGCATTTCACTCAATTTGCAGACCTACATAGATCTTACTTCCATTTGCATAAACTATTATAGTAACCTCAAAAATATTTGGTTTAGTGAAACTAATACAATCTCCTTTCTTACCTCTAGTGCTAAAGTCATCTACAAGAATAACTTCTTTAATGAGATGAGAAGGTGATCGGTTGAAGATGCTGTGAACAGATCTTAGGAGTGTAGACCACACTTCGTCCACGAAGCATAAGATAATACTGGTGGTTGGAAGGTTGTTGTGAATCATTTGATCAGAGCACCTGTAATAAACACACGGCCAGAGATATGAAGATTACATGCTAAAGAATCATAGCATGTGCAATGTTGTTTCAAAGGCAAATGCATACGGCACGATCTTGGTTTATTTCTACATCCCTCATTTTCCATTGGAGATAGGGGGAAGCAGAGAAAGAGGTAACCGGAGCTAAAAAAAAAATAAACCAAGAAAATGCTCCAAAAGCAAAGAACAATGCTAGAAGCGTTCAGTGGGTCAAAGAGCAGAAGAGAGAGTGCAGACCAAAGTTGATAAAGCACTAAAAGATAAACACAAAGCGCTGGAGTAACTCAACAGGTCACGCAGCATCTCTGGAGAAAGAAAGGTGGGTGATATTTGGGTCAAAACTCTTCTTCAGAGCATGGGAAGACAAATTGGGTTTATTAATTTCAAAGGATAGCTGGGAGGAAAGCCTTCTATACATACACTACTACTCTCTCAATGTCAGGCACTCCCTGATAAAATTTAAAATACTGCATAGACTCTACTATTCAAAGACCAAATTAAACAAGATCTTCCCAAATGTCTCTCCTATTTGTGATAAATGTCTCCTCCAAGAAGCGACTATAACCCATTCCTTCGCTTCCTGTATAAAGTTACAAAACTTCTGGAGGGGAATATTTGATATCTTCTCCAAAATACTTAAAATTAAATTAACGAACCTATTAAAAGGGGTAAGATACTAGCTCAGCTGAAACTGTACAACTCTGACATTATCTTCTTACAAGAAACTCATTTAAAATCTCAGGATCAGGCAAGGTTGAGGGCGAAATGGATAGGTCAAACATACCATTCTTCATTTACTTCGAAATCTAGAGGTACGTCAATCATTATAAGAAAAGGTATACCATTTAAAGCAAAGAATATCAGAACAGACATCGGAGATACTTAATAGTTAATGGAGAAATTCATGATACTCCAATTACCTTGGTAAATGCGCCTAACTTTGACAACCCTCATTTGTAAAATAAAATTTTGAACATAATTGCAGAGTCTAACTATCAAAATGTTATAATAGGAGGAGACTTTAACTGTGTTTTAGATCCATATTTAGATAAATCAAGCCAAAAACAGAGAGGGAATATGAAATCTAAAACCGGTGAACTTCTCAATACTTACATAAACAATACTAATATAGCAGATGTTTGGAGAATTGTTAACCCAACTGGCAGGGAATACTCGTTTTATTCAATGGTACACAAAACATACTCACGTATAGATTATTTCCTGCTGGATACAAAATTAATCCCTCATACTTTTAACCCAACATACCATACAAATTCGATTTCAGACCATTCTCCGCTAACTTTCTTTTTAAAACTGGAAGGAATGTCTAAGAATAAATCGTTTTGGAGATTTAATTCTCAAATCCTAAAAGATCCACAAGCGAGTATATATTTAAAAGAACAAATGGATGCCTTTTTTCAAATAAATGACACTCCAGATATATCGTCTACTGTATTATGGGAATCTTTTAAAGCATACATTAGGGGTATTATAATTTCATATCAAGCTTTTCAAAATAAAAAGAATAAGAATGAACAAAGACAGTTAGAAGAACTTATTAGACAAATGGATATAGATAATGCTAAAGATCCATCAATAGATAAACATAATAAAATAATAATTTTGAAATTTAAATTAAATAAATTATTATCAGCCAAACTTATAAGACTTTTTCAAATTACAAAACAAGAGCACTTTGAATTTGGGGATAAACCGCATAAACTTTTGGCTCGCCAGTTAAAAAAAACGAGAAAAAGAACATACTATCCCAAAGATTAAATCAGATAAAGGGGAATTATTAACCACCGAAGGATATTAATAAAAGATTTGCGCTATTTTATGAGAATTTGTATACATCTAAAACTACAATTGATTCCAATAAAATCACAGAGTTTTTGGATAATTGTAATCTTCCAAAGTTAGAGTTGAAGGAACAAGAGGAATTGGGTGCACAAATCTCAATTAAGGAATTAGAAGAGACAATAAACTCATTAAAGAATGGAAAAACACCAGGTCCGGGTGGATTTACTAATGAATTTTATAAAAGCTTCTATGATAAAATTATACCAAGATTACAAAAAATGTACCAATATGCTTTTAAAAAACAAATACTACCTGATACATTAGCGGAATCAACGATTACACTAATACTTAAGAAAGACAAAGATTTAGAAGAACCGGGTTCATATAGAGCTATAGCATTGTTAAACACAGATCAAAAAATATTAGCGAAAACATTAGCTAGAAGATTAAGTAAATATATTAGTAAATTAATAAACCCAGATCAGACGGGGTTTATCCCTAAGAGATACTCATCTAACAATATGAGACGTTTACTTAACATAATGCACTCACACAAATCTGAAGAACAAGAATTATCAATTATCTCGCTGGATGCTGAAAAAGCATTTGACCAAGTAGAATGGAATTATATGGATAAAGTATTACAAAAATTCCAACTGGGAGAGAATTTTATTCTATAGATTAAATTATTATATAATAAACCTACAGCTAGAATATTAACTAATAACATATTATCCTCGAAATTCCAACTATCAAGGGGAAACAGACAAGGATGCTCATTATCACCACAGTTGTTTGCTCTTATTATTGAACCGCTAGCAGAAAAAATTAGAATACACCCTGATATCCATGGGTATAATACTAAAGATTCAAATAATAAAATATCTTTATACGCGGATGACATATTACTGTACATTACAAAACCTCAAATCACTATACCAAATATTCAATTTAATTGAAAACTTTGGATCTTTTTCTGGATACAGAATAAATTGGAATAAAAGTGAAATTATGTCAATAAAACCGAAAGATTCAACACATCTTTTAAAAGTCCCTTTTAAAATAGCTACAGAAAAATTCAAATACTTGGGAATCGAAATTACTAGAACATACCAAGGTATGTTTAAAGCAAATTTTGATCCCCTACTTAATAAATTAAACACACTAATTAAATTTTGGAAAACGCTCCCGATGTCTTTAATAGGCCGAATAAATGCAATAAAAATGATCTTTCTACCACAAATTTTATACCTATTTCAATCGATTCCTATATACTTACCAAAGAAGTTTTTTTTAAAACTGGACTCAGATATCACTAATTTTATATGGGACTATAAATCACATAGAATACAAAAAACTCACTTGAATAAACCTAAAGTATTAGGGGGTTTAGCACTACCTAATTTCATGTCTTATTATTGGTCAGTAAATATTAAAAATATGATTCAATTGATGGATAACTCTGCCCAGCAAGTGGACTGGATTGTAATGGAGAAAGAGGATTGCTCCTCTGGAAACATTGGAGCGATCCTCCTCTCACCAATGAAACTGAATAATATAAATTATAATAAGAACCCAATTATACATAGCACAATCCGAATTTGGAAACAAATAAAACAAAATTTAAAATTAAGAAATGTATCACTTTTATCTCCCATAGTTAATAACCCTTTGTTTAATCCCTCTACTATAGATAAATCTTTCACACATTGGGATAGACTAGGAATTAAAATGTTCGGTGACATATGAAACTGGAAAATTACTTTCATTTCAACAATTACAAATAAAATATAAACTCGGAAATAATCAATATTTTAAATATTTTCAAATATGTGACTATTTGAAAAAATATATAAAAGATCATTATAATAGCCCTGCAGATGTATTGGATGATGCAATGCAGATAAAAGCTGAATCAGCAAACTTAATATCATATTTGTATAATATTATCTTAAATGTAGAAATACCATCTACGGAGGGTATCAGAAGAGACTGGGAACAAGAGTTAGGTATTAAAATTTCAAAGGAAAGGTGGAATGAACACTTATTAAACGTGCATAAATGTTCGATTAATGTAAGACACACTTTAATACAATTTAAAATTTTACATAGATTATATTATTCCAAACTAAAATCCATAAAATTTTCCCAAATGTATCATCCATTTGTGATAAATGTCAATCCCAAGAAGCTACTATAGCGCACTCATTTGTTTTCTGTACAAAAATTCAAAAATTTTGGATTTAAATTTTTGAAATCTTTACAAAATTATTTAAAATAAAACTGATACCCGAAAGCAGAATGGATTATCTTCGGAATAACGGAAGATGGTCCAGAACTAAATGTGTTTCAAAAGAAACTAATAGACTACGGGTTAATAACCGGAAAAAAGCTAATCCTAAAATTTTGGAAGAAGGCTCCAATACCAACTATAAACATGTGGATTTCAAATATGTTCGAAACATTACACCTAGAAGAGATAAGACTCCTCCTGGCAGGTAAACCAGATCACTTCCACCTGACGTGGTCTGTATTTATAGAATTATTACAAAAATAGGGTGCAAAGGTACTTTAAAAAAAAACTGAGGTCAGGTAAGGGGGGATGAAAGTTGGAGAGTTGGTATGTCCCATTTGCGTAATGCTCATAAAAACTATTTGTTTTTCTCTTTTCCCTCTTTCTCTTTCTCTTTCTTTTCTAGGGTCTATTTCTTAACTCTTTTTCTTTTGTTTTTAATTTTGTTCTTATAGGGTCTTCGTTCTTTCTTGTTGTCACATTTTCTACACTTTCACTTTTTCCTTCACTTTCTTGTTCTTTCTCTCAATCTCACCCTTTCCCTTTTCTAGTGTAAAAAACAAACAGAGTACATTAATTGTAAGAAGATATAAGTGACGAGTACTAATGTATGTGGTTGTAATGTAATGTACTTCTAATAAATAAAAAATAAAAAATAAAATACAAAAAAAATTAAATTGGAACCAGATATAAAACTGATCACATTAGGTATGTCAGAGGCCTGCTCTAAGCTAACGATATTTCAAAGACGTTTCCTCAATTACGGCCTAATAACGGCGAAAAAATTAATACTTATATTTTGGAAACAGACAACAGTCCCTACAGTGAAGATGTGGATCTGATATGTCCGAGACATTACATTTGGAAAACATTAGGCTTGTCTTGCCGGAAAAAGCAGATGAATTTCTTATGACATGGTCGCCTTTGACCGAATTTCTGCAACAACAGAATGGTTAAACACAAATTTAAACCCGGTGCCAGGGATGGGTGATGGGTGATGGGGGGGGGGGGGGGGGGCGGAAGGTATATCTCCATCTTCTTTCTTATTTCTTTTCTTTTCTCTTGCACCTCTTTGGTAGCTTAGGGGTCTTTTTCTTGCATTCTCTTATTTCTCTTTCTTTATTCTCTTCTTTTCTCTCTTTTTTTTTTAAATTTAGGTTTTAATGTTAAAAATGAAGCTGTACAATAATTGTATAACTTTTATGTCGATCACCTTTTATCCGTGTACAATTGCTTCAAATAAAATAAATTAAAAATAAATAAAAATAAAACTCTTCTTCAGCCAATATCTCGATGAAGCAACAGCTATTTAAAATAAAATAGAAAGGTGAAATTATCTAAGGAAAAAGAATAAAAAGGCACAGCTTTACCCAAAATTGTTACATTCAGCATTGTCCTGAAAGCTAAAACATACAGTTAGAAGATGAGTAGCAGTTCCAATTGGACATTGTTGGAGTCATGTAGGAGACTGAAGTCAGAGAAGGACTGGGACAGAAAATAAAAGTAACAGGACATTTGGAAGCTTGAACAGTTGATCTTAAAAATGACTATCCAAGCTGCAATTTGTTTCTACATTGTAGAGGAAACCACACCATGAGTACTGCATAATATACTAGATAGGGTAGACAGTCACAACCTTTTCCCCAGGGTAAAAATGTCCAATACTATAGAGGGCATAGATTTAAGTTGAGTCGGACAGTTTGTGGTTTATTCCTTGCACTTCCACGTGCCTATCTAAAAACCTCTATCGTATCTGCCTCCAGAGGCATCCCTGGTAATTTAGGCCCCCACCACTCTCTGTGTAAATAAAATTGCCCCACACATCTCCATTGAACTTTCCCCCTCACACTTCAAAATTAATATCTTATATTTCCATCAGCATAATATCTAGGTTCATCCCTCCTGTAGAATACAGACAATATTTTACAAATAACATTTTTTCCCCAAATATATCTATTCAGCTCTGCTTTTAATACAATCATTCCGCAGCAGTTGGTGGAGAAGTTGGAGCTATTGGGAGTTGATGCTGGCACATGTAACTGGGTCCTGAACTTTCTATCGCAACGGCAGCAGACAGTCAGGGTGGGCAGTAGGACATCAAAAACCATAGCCGTGAGCACTGGCTCGCCCCAAGGCTGTGTCCTAAGCCCCCTGCTGTTTAGTCTGCTAACACACGACTGTACTGCTAGACTCAACAACAACTTCATCAACAAGTTCGCTGATGACACAACAGTGGTGGGTCTCATCAGTGACAATGATGAGTCGGCGTACAGGATGGAGGTGGAGCTGCTCACAGGATGGTGCAAATCCCACAACCTCATTCTCAACGTGGGAAAAACTAAGGAGATGGTGGTTGACTTCAGGAGGGCGGGAAAACAACACCATACACCTATGCACATCGATGGAGCTGATGTGGAAAGGGTCAACAGCGTGAAGTTCCTAGGACTCCACCTGTCAGATGACCTGACGTCCACGACCAACACCACAGCACTGGTCAAGAGAGCCCAGCAGCGACTACACCCTCTCCGAAGACTACGTAAAGCAGGTCTCCCACTACACACCTACGAACTTTTTATAAGGGGACAATCGAGAGCACATTAACCTACGGCATCACTTCCTGGTTCGGGAGCTGCAAGGCGTACGAACGGCACCAACTAGACAGGATTGTGAAGACCACCAGCAGGATTATTGGTGCTCCACTCCCTTTCCTGCTGGACATATACAGGAAGAGATGTATCAGCAGAGCCATCTCCATCATCAAAGACCCCTACCACCCATCCCATCACATATTCTCCATCCTGCCATCTGGGAAGAGGTACCGGAGCATTAGGTGCAAAACCAGCAGGATGCTCCTCAGCTTCTTCCCGCAGGTTATAAGACTGATAAACGGACTTTGTCCCCTGCCAAAGTATCGTGCACCAACCACCAACCTGGACACACTGCAGCAGAGCCACTGTCGTGCCGCTGCCGATCGGAACGTCTGTTGATGTTTAGTAGAGTAGAGTGTTAATTTGTTCATGATATATGTATTTTTACTTCTATTTATTTTTTGCTGCACACACTGAAATGGACACTGGTTGAGGAACGTTTTTTTGTTTCCTCTGGGTATGCGAATACTCAGGAAATTACAATAAAGATATACAATACAATACAATACAATATTCTGCAGAAGCTGGAATAAAAAGTCGCAATAAATGCTGGGTTGCAAATTCATTAAAATGAAAATAAGCATTATTCAGGCGATATCCAAAATCCCCTTTTAAGAAAGATTTCCTTATTTCCAGCTTTTTTAGATAATTGTGCTCTCATTTATTTGACAATATTTTATGTATGTAGCTGGAATGCAGATTCATTGATGTTTTAGGAAATCAAGATTGCAATCTTTCAAATAATCTTTTGTAATAATGATTATATTATACCGGTGTCTGCTCGCCCGATCCAGTGTCACCATCCACGGCGTCGGAGCCTCACCAACGGCTAGCCAGGCGACCAGGAGACCGTTCTCCCGTAGCCGGGCAGGTGTGGCTGAATCTGAACCCAGCGGCTGTAACCCCAACACCAGACGCCGCTGCGGCGGGACCCGCTCCCCTCACCTCCCCCCGCCTCCGGGGCCCAAGTCATCTTCCCCCCACGTCACCCCCGCTGGACCCCTGCTGGGCCCACGCCACCCCCGCTGAACCCACGCCACCCCCGCTGGACCCACGCCACCTTCATCGCTCCCCGCCCGCTGAGCCCCTGCTGGGCCCGCGCCACCTTCATCTTCGTCCCCCCCCGCCAGAAAGAGGGGGGGGGGATGTGGGAGGGGGAGAGAGAAATGGGAAGGGAGGGGAGAGAGATG
>JAXLNO010004611.1:0-20145 GCA_038087875.1 Malacoraja senta | reverse complement strand
GCTGAGCAAAGATAGTGCGGAGACAGGAAGCGGTTACGGAAACATCCTTGTAAAAATCAAAGATCTTTGGTGAAAATCTTCGCCTCATTTTCTCTCTGCCTCTCTGCCCCTCTGCCCCTTTAAAGAGACTCACTGACGGAGGTAAAGAGGGCGGGCATGAGATCGGAAGCTGAGAACAGACGGCCCTTCGGTTTCTCCCCCATCACTACTCCTCTGCGTTGCTGACTGTCGGACATTTATTCCTCTTTCTGCCAAAGTAGCTGAGTGCTGGAACGGCTCATTTGTTTGGCCCGCCCCAGTGCTGCAGCAGTTTGGTGGGGGTCGGGCTCGTAATTCAGTGGATTGGAAAGGTCTCCCCTTTTATACTCCCGTGTGGGCACAGCCTCTTTGCCCTCAGTGCCCCCTCCACCCTTGCACAGTCCAATCCCAATCTCGGGGCTTTGAATCCAAAACATTAAAAAAGAAAATTAACAGAATTATAATTTATTAACATATTAATCATTCACAAAAATTATCAGAATTATGAATCATGAATCTAACACTATCACACACACAAACTGTTCCCCCGCAACGCTGATTACACTACGAGAGGGATATACCAAAGATCCTATAGCAAGCTATAGGATCTTTGGGATATACAAAGACGGGTCCAGTTGGTTCGGGTTTACTGAAATGGCCGACGAAAAGGCTGACATTCTGCTCCGTTGCGTACTACACGTCAGCCAATTGGTTGTCGCAGGAGTGCACTATCTTGCTTTGCTATAGGATCTTTGATAAAAAAGCATTGAGCCCATCTGGAAGTGATGCATTATTGCCACTTATGCCACCTGGTTTAGCCTTGTGTGAGGTAAGAGCATGCAAGCCCTGCCAAAACTGCTCAATGACAAATGCGAACTTGAAGTGTTCCTTAGAGGTTGGCAGATTGCAGTCAGAATGATGACTCAATCAAGTTTGTAAGACACGACCTGTATCCCACAAAGCCATGCTCACAATCCCTATTAATCTGATGCTTTACCAAATGCGAGTAAGTCCTATCAGTAAGAATCTTCTCCAGTAGCTTCCCTACTACTAATGTAAGGTACATGAGCATATAATTTGCCGGCTTGCACTTCTTAAACAAATGCATTGGTGGTTCAGTGCTACAATTCTCGCCTGCCACATGGGAGGCCTGGCCGATGCAAGTGTTTTTTTGGGGGCAGGTGGTTGAGCTGGTCAGCGCTAGCAGTTTTGTTCCATTATCATAAAATTGTATCCTTCTCATTTCTTACTCTCTTTGTATAGCTCCATGTCAGTTTAGATCCAGTGCTATTCCTCCCTCCCATCTTCACGGACCCATCCATCTTAGAATTTTTCATATCTCCTTCTTGTCCATACAAAACCGTTGAGGGGTACTATCCCCACAACGGTGCAGTGGTGCAGCAGTAGAGTTGTTGCATCACAGTGCCAGAGACCCGGGTTCGATCCTGACCTTGGGTGCAGTCTATGTGGAGTTTGCACATTGGGTTGCTTTGGGTGCTTCGGTTTCATCCTACATTCCAAAGATGTGATTTGTAGGTTCATTGGCTTCTGCGAAATCATCTCTATGTGTGTAGGATAGAATTAGTATATGGGTGATCGCTGGTCAGTGCGGATTCGGTGGGCTGAAGGGCCCGTTTCCATGCTGTATCTCTAAACTAAACTAAACTAAACTAAACTAAATAAATGACTGGCTATTCGCCAGTCCTCTGGAACCTCATCTGTAGTTAGAATAGCTACAAAGATCTCTGTCAAGGTCCTGGCAATCTCTTCTCTTCCCTCTCAATAACATAGGATAGATTCAGCAGGCCCGAGGAGCTTGTTTTTCAAGAGACCCAACATTCCTCTTTGATAAGAACATACCCTAGAATATGATCATACCCCGCACTGATCCCATGATCCTCCATGTCCTTTTCTTTCATGAATGCTGATGCAAAGTACTTGTTTAGTACCTCGCCACTTCCTCTGGTTCCACGCGTTAATTCCCTCCATGCCCACTCAAGACCCTCTCTCTAGCCACCTTGTTGTTAATATATGCATAAAATACTTCTAGAGTCAAGTATGTTATTGTCATATCTCCCAAACAGAACAATGAAACTTTGACTTGCATCAGCACAACAGAATATGTACACATAGTACTCTGTAAACCATTTAATAAACAAAAAAAAGTTCAGTTTTATATATATACTAGACCAAGTGGGACCCGTTGGGTCCCTGTCACACGGGAGGCCTGGTCCCCCAATGCAACCCGTTCCCTCAACGCAACATTCGACCACTCACGCATAGCCCCCCACCAGAGGCCTGGTCCGCCAACGCAACCCGTTCCCCAACGTAATATTCCACCACTCACCCGTTCCCCAACCCCAACAATATTCCACCACTCACCCGTTCCCCCAACGTAATATTCCACCACTCACCCATAGCCCCCAACTGCGCAGGAGCTGCTCATTACCCCTTTTTCGCCTTCCCTCATTTTAAACTTTATAAAAAATGCAATTGCACTTGCTTGGGCTGGCAGGATTCTGTCCTGGGATAGCAACGTTGCAGCGAGCAGGGCTAAAATCCCATTGTGATGTCATAGCTGCAAGTGCCAGTGCAAAGGGAAGACAGTTTTCTCAAATTGGGGTTTTGTAAATGTGAAAATGTGAATAACTTTTAAAATATAACATCAATCTGAACAAATCTTGATACACTACACCACAGGAAATGGTGAGTAAGGTGGTGCAAAAATTGTAGCGCTATCGTGTACCGTTTTGGCGTAATGCAGGTCATGAAAAACACGCTCACAAACAAACACGCAAACTCACTCAAGATGAGAGTTTTAGTAATATAGAGATAAACCACCGCCGGCCCTGTTTTCTCCAGCAGGGCAGCGATGATGTTGTACTTGAGGCAGGGGCTGTCGGGGGGGGTAGTGTCCTGGAGCTGGGGGCAGGGGTGGGCTTAAGGTGGGGCTGTCGGGGGGGGAGGGAGCGTTCTGGAGCCGGGGGAGGGCTTTATTGCGGAGGCTGTCGGGGTGGGGGGGGGTGCAAGCGTTCTGGAACCGGGGGGAGGGGGTGGGGGAGAAGCCGTGGGTACCCGGCGCTGCCTCTCCCCGCCCCGGGTCCCCGCATCTGCTCCAACCCCAGCCCAGGGCCCAGGGGGGGGGGGGGGGCAGAAATTAAAATAGAAGGAAACTTATCCGTGGAGCTGTCGGGTCGCCGTTGTGACGGGAAAAAAAGATTGGGGTCTGAAATTGTGCAAAGGCCACACTTAGGACCCATGGGGTGTCCTTTGTGTCGCATGTCAAGTAAAGACGGGAAGTGAGGGCGGGGTAAGTGGGGGCGCTGTTTTATTTTTTTTACATTTTAAATGTCAATAATTCGTAAAATATACCATCAATCTGAACGAAACTTGTTTAATTTACATCACAGGACAATGGTGGGTAAGGTGGGCCAAAAATTGTAGCGCTATAGTGTACCGTTTTTGCACAAATACAAACCGGGCAAACAAATGGACAAACAAACAAGATGAGAATTTTAGTAATATACTATACCAAGTGCAGACCCGTTGGGTCTGTTTCCCCAATGCACCCGTTCCCTACCCGTAGCCCTCACGGGAGGCGTGGTCAAGCCTTTACCGAACGTAAGATTCCAGCACTCCCCTTGCCTTCCTCAGCAGTAATCTTAAAAAAATATTCCAATTGCACTTGCCCTGCGTGTTGCTGCTAGTCGAGCCATTGTGACATCATCAGTTGAAGCTGGTCGGTTTGAAATTAAAGGTATTTTGATTTTTCCAAACTTTAATCAGTAATAAGTCAAGAAATAAAGCATAAAATGTTCAGTGAACGTGATCTTTGCTTAGAGGGGGGAAATGTGAATCAGAATATGTAAAAATCTTGTGAAAGTTTGCATTTTTAAAGCTTTAATCGCGAATAACGTGTCAAATATAGGATCAAATCCTCACTGAGGCTCGTCTCTGCTAGCTGAGCCATTGTGACGTCATCATTTGAAGCTGGTGGTTTAAATTTTAAAGTCTTTTGACTTTTGTAGACTTTTAATCAGTAATGAGTCGAGAATAAGTCGAAAAATAAAGCATTAAATGTTCAAATAAAGTGATCCCGGCCTCAACAGGAAATATGTCAATCGGAATATGTAAAAATGTAATCGTTACCACTTGTGTTTTCGTGAAGATGTAAACCAATGCCCCCATGTAGTTTAGAGCTTCTTTGGAGGTTGTAGTGTTTAATAACCTGTTGGCTGTAGGGAGGAAGCTGTTCCTGAACCTGACTGTTACAGTTTTCAGGCTCCCATATTTTCTTCCTGATGGCAGGAGTGAAATGAGTGTGTGGCCACGGTTGTGTGGGCCATAGAAACATAGAAAAAATAGTTGCAGGAATAAGCCATTTGGCCCTTCGGGCCTGCACCATTCAATATGATCATGGTTGATCATCTAAAATCAGTACCCCGTTCCTAAGCCCTAAGAGCTAAATCTAACTCTCTTGAAAACATCCAGGGAATTTGTCCCCACTGCCTTCTGTGGCATTCAATTCCACACATTCACAACTCTGGGTGAAGACGTTTTTCCTCATCTCAGTCCGAAATGACCTACCCCTTATTCTTAAACTGTGACCCCCTGGTTCTGGACTCCCCCAACATCAGGAACACTTTTCCTGCATCTAGCCTGTCCAATCCTTTAAGAATTTTATGTTTCTATAACATACCCTCTCATCCTTCTAAATTCCAAAGAATACAAGCCCAGTCGACCCATTCTTTCATCATATGTCAGTCCCGCCATCCCAGGAATTAACCTGGTGAACCTACGCTGCAGTCCCTCAATAGTAATAACTAGACTAAGTAGGACCCGTTGGGTCCCATGTTCACGCGGGAGGGCTGGTCCACCAACGCAAAATTCCACCTCTCCACCAATTCCAATATTGGTGGCCAGTGGGGGGGGGGGGGAGGTGGGGGGGGAGGGAGCGCTAGTATGGGTATTGTGGGCTGAAGGGACTGGTTTCCAGAGGGCTAGTATGGACATTGTGTGCCAAATGGATTCTTGGGGTGACAGTCACTCAAGCCTGATGTGCTGGCAGCTCACGCACGGCTGGTGGGCGAGCAGTTGACTCACGGCTATTCCTTGAAATTCCATTTCAAGCAGGGTGCAAGGCCACCAAATTCAAGTGCAGTTTCTTACTACTTCAAGCAGGGTGCAAGGCCACCAAATTCAATTGCAGTTTCATATCACTTCAAGCAGGGTGCAAGGCCACCAAATTCAGGTGCAGTTTCCTACCACTTCAAGCAGGGTGCAAGGCCACCGAATTCAAGTGCAGTTTCCTACCACTTCAAGCAGGGTGCAAGGCCACCGAATTCAAGTGCAGTTTCCGACCACTTCAAGCAGGGTGCAGGGCCACCAAACACAAGTGCAGTTTCATGCCACTTCAAGCAGGGTGCAAGGCCACCAAATGCTGGTGCTGTTTAATGCTATTTCAAGCAGGGTGCAAGGCCACCAAATTCAAGTGCAGTTTCATACCACTTCAAGCAGGGTGCAAGACAAAATCAAATTGAAGTGTAGTTTCATACCATTTCAAGCAGGGTGCAAGGCCACCAAATTGAAGTGCAGTTTCATTCCATTTCATGCAAGGTGCAAGGCCACCAAATTCAAATGCAGTTTCATACCATTTCATGCAGGGTGCAAGGCCACCACATTCAAATGCAGTTTCATACCATTTCAAGCAGGGTGAAACCACCATAAAACCACACAAAACACCACATAAACACCACACTCATAGTTCAGTAGACATTCAGTGTGTTCAGTTGATTCACAGCTCAGACAGAGTCGTGACCTATCCCTCCCCCATCTTGCAGAGACTGAGCCACACCCACACTTCCGGGTTTTATAATCTCTCCCCCTCCCACCGGAAGGGGCGTGGCCTTCATGGCGTGATTGACAGGAGAGAGATTCTCAACATTTTTTTAAACACTAATAACACTTTTATTTTTCATTGATGGGAAGAATCTTCTGCACCTGATGAGCGGAGGGGGACCGAGTAAGATGGCCAAAAATCACAGCCATAAGTGGTATCGTTTTATCTAAAATCAATATACAGTGCAAACAGGAAGTTGTCCAGTTACCACCACCAACAACCGCCATTTGCAGTGCAGCATTTCAAAGCAGTTACCACCACCAACAACAGCCATTTGCAGTGCAGCATTTCAAAGCAGTTCCCACCACCAACAACAGCCATTTGCAGTGCAGCATTTCAAAGCAGTTCCCACCACCAACAACAGGCATTTGCAGTGCAGCATTTCAAAGCAGTTTCCACCACCAACAACAGCCATTTGCAGTGCAGCATTTCAAAGCAGTTCCCACCACCTAAAACAGCCATTTGCAGTGCAGCACTTCAAAGCAGTTCCCACCACCAACAACAGCCATTTGCAGTGCAGCATTTCAAAGCAGTTACCACCACCAACAACAGCCATTTGCAGTGCCGCATTTCAAAGCAGTTACCACCACCAACAACAGCCATTAGCAGTGCAGCATTTCAAAGCAGTTACCACCACCAACAACAGCCATTTGCAGTGCAGCATTTCAAAGCAGTTACCACATTTTCATTTTCAAACCACATTAAGGGCACTCACAGTTGAGCAGACATGTGTTTAGTGTTATTCACAGCTCAGAGAGACCTGACCCTCTCGCTTCCTCCATCTTGCAGAGACTGAGTGAGGCACAACACTTCCGGGTTTTATAGTCCCTCCACCCTCCCACCAGCAGGGGCAGCAGAGAGAATGCCAACATTTTAAAATCATTAATAACTCTTTTCGTTTTCATCAATGAGGAAAAATCCTCTTGTCCTGCGCAGCGGAGCGGGACTCTGAGTAAGATGGCCAAAAATCACAGCTGTAAGTGGCAGCGTTTTTTCAAAAATCATGAAACAGAAAAACAAGAAGTGGTCAAGATATTACTTTTAGTAATATAGATGTCCTTCCTCGAATTAGGAGACCAAAATTGCACACAATACTCCAGGTGCAGTCTCACCAGGGCACTATACAACTGCAGTAGGACCTCCTTGCTCCTAAACTCAAATCCTCTTGCAATGAAGGCCAACGTGCCATTAGCTTTCTTCACTGCCTGCTGTACCTGCATGCTTACTTTCAGTGACTGATGTACAAACACACTCAGGTCGCGTTGCACCTCCCCTTTTCCTAATCTGACACTATTCAGATTTCCCCTTCATAAATCCATGCTGACTTTGACTGATCCCGTCACTGCTTTCCAAATGCGCTGCTATAACATCTTTAACAATCAACTCGAGCATCTTCCCCACTACTGATCTAAGGCTAACTGACTTATAATTCCCCATTTTCTCTCTCCCTCCTTTCTTAAAAAGTGGAGTTACGCTAGCCATCCTCCGGTCCGCGAGAACTGATCCAGTCGAGAGAACATTGGAAAATTATCACCAATGCACCCATGATATCTAGGGCCACCTCCTTGAGTACTCTGGGATGCAGACCATCAGGCCCTGGAGATTTATCTGCCTTCAGTCCAACAGTTTACCTAACACCAATTCCTGACTCATGTGGATTTCCTTCAGTTCCTCCCTCCCACTAGATCCTCGGTCCCCTAGTATTTCTGATTGTTTGTGTCTTCCTTAGTGAAGACAGAACCAAAGTACTTGTTTAACTGTTCTGCCATTTCCCTGTTTCCCATTATAAATTCACCTGTCTCTGATTGTAAGGTACCTACATTTGTCTTCACTACTCTTTTCCTTTTTACATATCTAAAGAAGCTTTTAGAGTCAGTTTTTATATTTCCCGCAAGCTTTCATGGTCTCCCCCCCCCCCCTCTTTATTAACCCCTTTGTCCTCCTCTGCGAAGTTCCACATTTCTCCCAGTCCTCCGGTTTGCTGCTTCCTCTGGCCTTGGATTTAACACTATCCTTGATTTCCCTCGTTAGCCACGGTTGAGCTGCCTTCCCCGTTTTATTTTTTCGCCAGGCAGGGATGAACAATTTTTAGAGTTCATCCATGCAGTCTTTAAATCTTTGCCATTGCATCTCCACCGTCAACCCTTTAAGTATAATTTGCCAGTCTATCCTAGCCAATTCCCATCTCATACCTACAAAGTCTCCTTTCTTTAAGTTCTGGACCCTAGTCTGAATTCACCGTGTCACATTCCATCCTAACGCAGAATTCCACCATACTGAAGGAACTGCAGATGCTGGTTTAAACTGAAAATAGACACAAAAAATTGGAGCAACTCAGTGGGACAGGCAGCATCTCAGGAGAGAAGGAATGGGTGATGTTTCGGGTCAAGACTCTTCTTCAGATTGGTTAAGGATAAAGGAAACAAGATATATAGACGATGATGTAGAGAGATAAAGAACAATTAATAAAAGATATGCAAAAAAGTAACGGTGATAAAGGAAACAGGCCAATGGGAAGGAGAATTAGATCTCCCGGTTGCTGGACCACTCCTTCCCTTCCTACACAGACCTTTCTGTCCTCGGTCTTCTCCATTGTCAGAGTGAGGCTAAACGCAAATTGGAGGAACAGCATCTCATATTTCGCTTGGGCAGCTTACAGCCCTGTGGTATAGTATTGATTTCTCTCACTTCAGGTAGCCCCGGCATTCCCTCTCTCTATCCCTCTCCCACCCAAGTCGCACTAGCTTCTCATTTTCACCCTACAAACAGCTTACAATGGCCTGTTTCCTTTATCATCGTTACTTTTCTGTATATCTTTCATTCATTGTTCTTTATCTCTCCACATCACCGTCTATATCTCTAATTTCCCATATCCCTAACCAGTCTGAAGAAGGGTTTCCACCATATTATGGTCACTGTTGCCCAAGGGGATTTGCATAACAAGATCGCTAACTAATCCTTCCTCATTACACAATACTCAGTCTAGATGGCCTGTCCGCTAGTCGGTTCTTGGGCATATTGGTTTAAAAAACCATCCCGTATACATTCCAGAAAATCCGCATCCTCAGCGCTGCTAAAATTTGGTTGGCTTAATCTATATGTAGATTAAAGTCACCTCTGATAATGATGCTGGAGGCAGCAACTCTTGTAGATCCTTTCGATGGTGGGGAGGTCAGTACCCATGATGGACTGGGCAGTGTTCACCACTCATTGCAGTCTTCTTCGTTCCTGGGCTTCAAGTTGCTGAACCAGGCCATGATGTAACCAGTCAATATGCTCCTTTCTGTATACCTGTAAAAGTTCAAGCTCATAGTAACTGTTCACAATGTCCTAACAACCTTATAATTTGCCTTTCCCCAATTTAGCACATCCCCAAGGTCCAGATTTATTCTAACCTACAATTATCTTAAAACGTTTCTTCTGGCTCATCAATTTTCTTAGAATAACGTCTTTTTAAAAAAAAACGATGATGAGGCCAAAAACGTAATTCTTTAGTAACTTCAGGAAGGGAAAGCCAAGGATCCACAAACCTGTCATAAGGTCAGAAGTGATAAGAGCAGAAGTAGGCCATTCGGCTCATCAAGCATACTCCGCCATTCAATCATTGCTGATCTATCACCCCCCTAACCCTATTTTCCTGCCTTGTCCCCATAAATCCCGACTCCCGGGACGGTGGTGGAGATAGACTATAGCTTTAAGTTCCTGGCAATTGCCTATCTCTGAAGATATGGCCGACCTAACCCATCGATGCGATCACTAAGAAAGCTCATCAATGCCTCTACCTCCTTAGAAGAGTGAGAAGATTCCGTATATTGTTGATTTTCGACCTGCTACAGGTATACGGTAGGGGCACACTTAGTGGTTGCACGATGGCCTGGTTCAAGAACAAAGGAAACCGCAGAAAGTAGTACATAATGTCCAGTCAATCACGGATATTGACCTCCCCACCATTGAAGGGATCTATAGGAGGTGCTGCCTCAAAAAGGCAGCCAATATCATGAAAGACCCACATCACCCTGGCTATGCTCTCATTTCACTGCTGCCATCAGGAAGAAGGTATAGGAGCCGGAAAAAAGTTCCCTGCTTCAAGAAAATTTCTTCCCAGCAACCATCTTACTTTTGAACACTACATAACACTAACCACAACCCTACAGGCCATTGTAACTATGATCCACTATGGACTTGGTTTTGGACACACTACTATTGTTATGTTAAAAGTCAAAACTGTTTGTTTAATGCTCATTATACCAACAACGGAACTGTAAAATTCTTACTTGCAGCACCACAACAGGCCTATCAACACAGTACTCATAGATAACATAATAATTTAAAAAATCAATAAATTAAAAATCCCAATATTAGTGGAAAAAAAGCCCAAAGTCGTAGAGCAACCAAGAAGGTTTTTGCCCTGAAACGTCACCCTTCCTTTTTCTCCAGAGATGTTGCCTAACCCGCTGAATTACTCCATCACTTTATTTCTGTCTTTAGTACAAACCAGCATCTGCAGTTCCTTCCTACACATGACAGTTTAAAGTGTATTTGATGTGTGTGGCATTCAATAGTCTGCTGGTTGTTGGGAAGAAGCTGTGGGGAGGTCAGTACCCGTGATGGACCGGGCAGTGTCCACCTCACTTTGTAATCGCCTTCATTAATGGACCTATAAAACTGCAGCAAGTAAGAATTTCAATGTTCCGTTGCCGGTAGATATGACAATTAAAAACTCTTGACATTTTAGTCTTAACTCGTGGAAGATACTGTTGAAGGATATATATAATGAAGGGCAGTGGCCCTGTGGCAAGCAGCATGTTAAGTGATAGGAGTGACTTTCATGGGTAGAGGTATTGAATGCAGTCCCTCGTTTCTTCTAAATTCTGGAACAAGTGAATAGTTATTCAAATGTTACTGCGGAAATTCAGTTATTGTTTTGACATGTTGGTGATCATTATGAGTTCTCAATCAAAAAACTGTACAATTTATGTTTATCTTTGTTCTCAATATCTCAAGATATTTAAAAATCGTTCGAACTATTGCCCTCTCCTCTGCTAGAAATGTTGCCTTATTGAACCTAATTTGAAACTCTATGGGAAAATAGATATTTGTAAGTTCGTCAAGTGAGTTTATTGTCAAAATAGGGCCAAAATAGAATTGAATTGATAGGTTAAATGTGATGATGTCAATTCACATTCTGGTTTAAATTTACAATATCGGATTGAAAACTATTTCAACTGATAATCAAAATCAACAGGAAGATTTGCTATCGAACTATTTTTAATGTTGTGGAAATTTAGGGCTGTGGGAAATATCTGTTAATTGCCCATTAATGATCAGAGTGAAAACATTAAAGTTTTTCATGAGATTTCATTTATTTTTCAATAGTGATATGTATAAAGCTCATTGGAATGAACTGAACAATTGGTAAGAGAATAATATTGAACCCCACGGAATACATCATAATGAAGACTGTTTCGCGGCTGCAGGTGCTGTTATGATTATTACTATCTATATAATTTCAGGGCAATAATCTAACTTGATTTGAGAATTGATTATTTGTTTTTACTTCTGAGTGATGTTATCAAGTCATTTATTTTGTCAAACATTTCCAAATGTGTTTGGATTTTATCAAAAGAAATAAAATCTAAACACATTAATCTTTATCAGTGATATTATTGCTTTGGAATCTCTTCTATTCCAAAAGTAATTAAAATTCTATACATTTGTGATGAGGCCCACATTTTAATATTGTGCTTGCAGTGTCCAATAAGCGGAGAGGATACAAGAGGGAGTGACCGGATTGAGCCTCGTCCTTGATTATGCTGGTGGCCTTGCCGAAGCAGCGAAAAATGCAGATGGAGTCAATGGAAGGGAGGTTGGTTTGTATGATGGTCTGGGTTTGTCCACAAATCTCTGTGATTTTTTGCATTTCCTCGAGGAAACTTTATGCACATCCTTGAATCGTCTCCTTTGCCTGCCTCATAATCTTCGATCACAGAGGTCAGAATAGAGATCTCTTTCGGGAGTGGACTTTTCCTCTGTAACTATATGCTGCACTCTGGTATTTTTCTCTTTGCACTACCTGTTGTATTTGTCTATGGCTTAATTGTACTCATTTATGGTATAGCTTGATTTTACGGGATAGTGCACAAACAAAAGCTTTTCACAATATCTCAGTACACATGACAATAATAAACCAATATCAATTTTTTCTGTTGCTTCCCACAACATCCTAGGATATAACCGCTCAGGCCTTAGTGATTTTTGTACCTTTAAACATTTCAAATGCTCAAAAACCTCCTCTTTCATGGAGAAATTACAGCAGTGTTTATACATCCACTAGGGGCGCCGCACTGAAGGCAGCCTCTGCCTACAGCCTGTCCTTTTTTTCTATCTTTTTTAAATTTTAGTTTGTCTTAAAAGTGTGTTTTGGGGATACTTTACTTTTTCTATGTGGGGGAGGGGAGTAGGGTAAGGGGGAAACCGTCTTCCAGTCGCTTCCTGGCGAGGACACGACTATTCTCCGAGTCGCGTCCTCGCCCCCCTGTTCGCGGCCTACCTACTGGATCGGAGCGGCCTTTCCTGCCGGGGGACCGGACCAAAGCTTCAGCAGCGGAGTCGCAGCGCTGGATTCACCGCGGAGCGGAGTGATGCCTCCCTGGATCGCCTTTTGAAGCTCCGGAGTGCTGGGCCCGTTGTTCCAACATCGTGGAGCTGAGGTTTGAAGTGCTCCCAATGCGGGCGGTGCTGACCTCAACATCGCAGAGTCCCTGGGACCCTTTGCCGAGGGCCGCCAGCATGTGTCACCGCCCAGCGCGGCCTGTGGACTCCGGGAGCCGCGGACTCTGGTAGGAAGCGGCCGACTCGGAGGTCCAAGCTGCGGAGGTTGTTCTCCCGGTTCGACGTCGGAGTTCCATCCCGGCGAGCGGGCCTGAATATCGGCCCGCCCGTAGCGGCGACTGCGGAGGGCTCGGGAGGACCTGACCACGGGTGAACATTAATAACAACAGAGGAAGAGGACTGACTTTGGTGCCTTCCCTCACAGTGGGAAACTTTGATTCTGCTGTGTGGGGATGTTTTTATGTTGGACTCTATCGTGTGTTGTGTACTTTATTTTAATTGTATGGCTGTATGGTGACCACACATTTCACTGTGCCAACTGGCACATGTGACAAATAAATGTGTCTTGTATCTTGTACATAGTCCCCCCATTTCAGGGCACCATAATGTTTGGGACACAGCAATGTCATGTAAATGAAAGTAGTCCTGTTTAATAACAAGTGCTTTATTAGCTCATGAGCACTTTGGGTCAAAAGAAATACAACATAAATTTACTGGCCAATATTTATATTTCAAGCAAGATCACAGATTAGCTGCAAGAGTATCTAAGCTTGAAAATGCATTTAGAAAAATATATACAGTGCCCTCCATAATGTTTGGGACAAAGTTTCATCATTTATTTATTTGCCTCTGTACTCCACAATTTGAGGTTTGTAATAGAAAAAAATCACATGTGGTTAAAGTGCACATTGTCAGATTTTAATAAAGGCTATTTTTGTACATTTTGGTTTCTCAATGTAGAAATTACAGCAGTGTTTATACATAGTCCCCCCTTTTCAGGGCAGCATAATGTTTGGGACACAGCAATGTCATGTAAATGAAAGTAGTCATGTTTAGTATTTTGTTGCATATCCTTTGCATGCAATGACTGCTTGAAGTCTGCAATTCATGGACATCACCAGTTGCTGGGTGTCTTCTCTGGTGATGCTCTGCCAGGCCTGTATTGCAGCCATCTTTAGCTTATGCTTGTTTTGGGGGCTAGTCCCCTTCAGTTTTCTCTTCAGCATATAAAAGGCATGCTCAATTGGGTTCAAATTGGGTGATTGACTTGGCCACTCAAGAATTGACCATTTTTTAGCTTTGAAAACTTCTTTGTTGCTTTAGCAGTATGTTTGGGATCATTGTCTTGCTGTGGAATGAACCGCTGGCCAATGAGTTTTGAGGCATTTGTTTGAACTTGAGCAGATAGGGTGTGTCTATACACTTCAGAATTCATTATGCTACTCCACCAGCAGTTGTATCATCAATGAAGATAAGTGAGCCAGTACCTTCAGCAGCCATACATGCCCAGGCCATAACACCCCTACCACCATGTTTCACAGATGAGGTGGTATGCTTTGGATGTAGGGCAGTTCCTTTTCTCCTCCATACTTTGCTCTTGCCGTCACTCTGATATAAGTTAATCTTCGTGTCATCTGTCCACAAGACCTTTTTCCAGAACTGTGGTTGTTCTTTTAAGTACTTCTTGGCAAACTGTAACCTGGCCATCCTATTTTTGCGGCAAACCAGTCGTTTTCATCTTGCAGTGTAGCCTCTGTATTTCTGTTCATGAAGTCTTTTGTGGACAGTAGTCATTGACAAATCCACACCTGACTCCTGAAGAGTGTTTCTGATCTGTCGGACAGGTGTTTGGGATTTTTCTTTATTACAGAGAATTCTTCTATCATCAGCTGTGGAGGTCTTCCTTGGCCTGCCAGTCCCTTTGCGATTAGTAAGCTCAGCAATGCTCTCTTTCTTCTTAATGATGTTCGAAACAGTTGATTTTGGTAAGCCTAAGGTTTGGCTGATGTCTGTAACAGTTTTATTCTTTTTTCTCAGTCTCATAATGGCTTCTTTGATTTTCATTGGCACAGCTTTGGTCCTCTTGTTGATAAACAGCAATAAAAGTTTCCAAAGGTGATGGAAAGACTGGAGGAAAGACTAGGTGCTGAGAGCTCTCTTATACCTGCATTAAGGAGGCATTTAAACACACCTGAGCAGTTACAAACACCTGTGAAGCCATGTGTCCCAAACATTATGGTGCCCTGAAATGGGGGACTATGTATAAACACAGCTACAATTTCTACATGGTGAAACCAAAATGTATAAAAATACCCCTTAATAAAATCTGACAATGTGCACTTTATCCACATGTGATTTTTTCTATTACAAATCTCAAATTGTACAGAGTACAGAGGCAAATAAATAAATGATGGGTCTTTATCCCAAACATTATGGAGGGCACTGCAAGTGGTAGCAGCTCCATTGCTTTTTTGTTTATCATTTCAATGGTTCATATAATAAAATCTAACATTCAAAACATACACACTCTATTTGCTGACAACCTTCTGATCCTAACTACCATCGTGCGGAAATTCTATAATTTACAGCGTAGGATTATAATTCAATTTCCAAGCACAGTACCGTAAGTGCCTTGGAGTTTCTTGGGCTTTGCTTAACTTTTACAGTAAACATAATAAAATCTTTGTTTACATGCATGTACTCTGTTTCTGCCAGCACTTTTGGAGAATTTGTGGTATTGCAGAGACAGCTTCCGTGAAATATACAATCATACAGCACCGAAACAGGCCCTTTAGCCCAACTTGTCCATGTTGAACAAGATGCCCGATCTACACTAGTCCCACCTGCCTGCATGGCCCTCTAACCTTTCTTATCCATGTACAGTAACTGCAGTGCTGTACGATTGCTGTAATTAGAAATTGCTGTACTGTGTTGCAATGTTTGGTTTAGAGATACAGCATGGAAATACGTTTGTCAACCATAGATCACCTGTTCACACGAGTTCTATGTTATCCCACTTTCTCATCCATTCCATACGCAATAAGGGCAATTTTACATAGGCTAATTAACCTACAGACTCGCATGTCTTAGGAATGTGGGAGGAAACCAGTGAAAATCTACGCGGTCACAGGGAGAATGTGCAAACTCCATACCAACAGGATCTGAAGTCAGGATTGGACTCAGGTCACTGGCGCTGTGAGGCAGCAGCTTTACCAGCTGCACCACTGCCCCTATTGTGTTGCGATAAATTCTTGATCTAGTTTGAGGTTAAATGAATTGTTGCAATAATAAAGAAGTTTCAAACTGAATAATTTGCAGACATTTAAAAGACTTGCAGCTATCATTAATATCACAATCGAAAAGCAGCCTTTGCAATCTTGTGAATCCTGAAGAACGTTGAATAATTTCTTCTAAGTACCATCTGAGTAAAGGTATCTGAGGGATACAAATTGCAGATGACACAAAGCTGGGTGGCAGTGTGAACTGTGAGGAGGATGCTATGAGAATGCAGGGTGACTTGGACAGGTTGGGTGAGTGGGCAGAAGCATGGCAGATGCAGTTTCATGTGGATAAATGTGAGGTTATCCACTTTGGTTGCAAAAACAGGAAGTAAGATTATTATCTAAATGGTGTCAAGATGGGAATAGGGGAACCACAACAGGATCTGGGGGTCCTTGTTCATCAGTGAATGAAAGTAAGCATGCAGGTACAGCAGGCAGTGAAGAAAGCGAATGGCATGTTGCCCTTCATAAGAGGAGTTGAGTATAGGAGCAAAGAGGTCCTTCTGCAGTTGTACAGGGCCCTAGTGAGATCACGCCCAGAGTATTGTGTGCAGTTTTGGTCTCCAAATTTGAGGAAGGACATTCTTGCTATTGAGGGAGTGCAGCGCAGGTTCACCAGGTTAATTCCTGGGATGGCGGGACTGTCATATGCTGAGAGAATGGAGCGGCTGGGTTTGTATACTCTGGAATTTAGAAGGATGAGAGGGCATCCTATTGAAACATATAAGATTACTGGACTAAGTGGGAGCCGTTGGGTCCCATGTGCACACGGGAGGGTTGGTCCCCCAAAGCAATATTCCACCTCTCCACCAATTCCAATATTGCTCGCCAGTGGGGGGGGGGGGGGGCTTTCTGGAGCGCTAGAATGGGTGTTGTGGGCCGAAGGGACTGGTTTCCAGAGGGCTAGTATGGACATTGTGGGCCAAATGGATTCTTGGGCTGGCAGCTCAGGCCTGGTGGGCTGGCAGCTCAGTCACTCAGGCCTGGTGGGCTGGCAGCTCAATCACTCAGGCCTGGTGGGCTGGCAGCTCAGTCACTCAGGCCAGGTGGGCTGGCAGCTCAGAAACTGCCAGAAATTCTGCCCAAAACAGGTGAGAGACTCTGAGAGAGAGAGAGAAAGAAGGGGGAGAGGGTGGAGAATCAATTTTAGGCATTTTTCATCTTTTTCTGCAGATCACAGCAATGAAGGAGGAAAGTCTATCCTGGCCTGGATCTCACAGGGAGCAAATGAAGGGAGGGAGAAAAATACTGGGGTGAGGTTTAATACTTGCAGGGAGAATACTTACTGATGGGCCGAAGGGACTCCTGGGCTAGTACAGGCTTGATGTGCCGAAGGGACTTAAAAAACAATCTGAATGAAATCTCAGTGAAAGGCACTTTTTCTGGACTTTTGCTGGCCTGGCATGGGCCTTTTGGACCAAAATGCTCCTACTGGGCTAATACGGACATTTGGGCAAATGGGACTGGTTTCTCGGCTAATAGGGGCCTTGTGGGCCGAAATTAGTGGTTTCAGGCAGGCCAAACAACTCATTTCATTTCATTTCCAATTGCATTGCTGTTTCAAGCATAGGGCAGGCCGAATACCTCGTTGCATTTTCACTTCACTTCCATTGCCATTGCACTTTCAAGCGCAGGGCATGCTCAAGCCAAATAGCTGATTGCATTTTCACTTCATTTCCATTGCCATTGCACTTTCAAGCACAGGGCAGGCTCAAGCCAAACAGCTCATTGCATTTTCACTTCATTTCCATTGCCATTGCGGTTTCAAGCATAGGGCAGGCCAAACAACTCATTTCTTTTTCATTAAGGGCTGACAAATCATTTATTCAAGTACATTGCATACTCATAGTGTTCTGTAGTTTCCCAGCTCAGACAGAGAGCCGTGACCTCTCCCTCGCCATCTTGCAGACAGACTGAGCCACGCCCACACTTCCGGGTTTTATAGTCCCTCCCCCTCCCATCGGAAGGGGCGTGGTCTTCATGAGAGAGGAGAGAGAATCTCAAGATTTTTTAAACACTAATAAGTCTTTTATTTTTCATCGATGGGAAAATCCTCGGGGCCTGCGCAGCGGAGGAGGACTCTGAGTAAGATGGCCAAAAAATCATCGCCATATGTGGTAGCGTTTTTTCTAAAATCAAAGCACTGTTCAAACAGGAAGTGGTCAAGATGAGACTTTTTAATTATACTAGACTAAGTGGGACCCGTTGGGTCCCATGTTCACACGGGAGGGCTGGTCCCCCGACGCAATATTCCACCTCTCCACCAATTCCTCGAATTGACTCACGGCTATTCCTTGAAATTCCATTTCAAGCAGAGTGCAAGGCCAGCAAATTCAAATCCATTTTCCTACCATTTCAAGCAGGGTGCAAGGCCACCAAATTCAAGTGCAGTTTCTTACCTCTATGAGCAGGGTGCAAGGCCACAAAATTCAAGTGCAGTTTCATACCACTTCAAGCAGGGTGCAAGGCCACCAAATTCAGGTTCAGTTCCCTACCACTTCAAGCAGGGTGCAAGGCCACCAAATTCAAATGCAGTTTCATACCATTTCATGCAGGGTGCAAAGACACCACATTCAAATGCAGTTTCATACTATTTCAAGCAGGGTGAAACCACCATAAAACCACACAAAACACCACACTCACAGTTCAGTAGACATTCAGTGTGTTCAGTTGATTCACAGCTCAGACAGAGTCGTGACCTCTCCCTCTCCCTCCCCCATCATGCAGAGACTGAGCCACACCCACATTTCCGGGTTTTATAATCCCTCCCCCTTCCACCGGAAAAGGTGTGGCATTCATGGCGTGATTGACAGGAGAGAGATTCTCAACATTTTTTTAAACACTAATAACAGTTTTGTTTTTCATTGATGGGAAGAATCCTCTGCACCTCATGGGCAGAGGGGAACTGAGTAAGATGGCCAAAAATCACAGCTGTAAGTGGTAGCGTTTTATCTAAAATCAATATAGTGCAAACAGGAAGTTGTCAAGTTTAGACAAACAACCATTTGCAGGCAATGCCTTTTCACTTCAATCCAAACCCCCCAAACAACCATTTGCAGGCAGTGCCTTTTCACTTCAACCCAAACCCCCCAAACAACCATTTGCAGGCAGTGCCTTTTCACTTCAACCCAACCCCCCCAAACAACCATTTGCAGGCAGTGCCTTTTCACTTCAACCCAACCCCCCCAAACAACCATTTGCAGGCAGTGCCTTTTCACGTCAACCCAACCCCCCAAACAACCATTTGCAGGTAGTGCCTTTTCACTTCAACCCAAACCCCCAAACAACCATTTGCAGGCAGTGCCTTTTCACTTCAACCCAAACTCTTTGGGTGGGCGGCGCGACTCACGTCGCAGCGGCCTCTGCAGTCCGTCTGCCTTTTTTATTTTTTGTCTCGTTTGAGTGTAGTTATAGTGTTTTTTTTAAACTGGGTATGTGTGTGGGGGGCGGGGGGGTGGGGAAACTTTTAAAATCTTTTTCCTGTACGGAGGACCCGACCTTTCTCTGTCGGGTCTCCGTTGTCGTTGGGGACTAGCACTGTGGAGCGGCCTCCAACCAGAACGACCTGGGGCTCCAGTCGCGGAGCCTGCGGACTACTCACCATCGCGGAGCTGGCCGAGTTCGGAGCGGGAGGAGCTGTGGTGGCGTGCGGCTGCGGCCTGACCCCGGAGATTCGGAGGCTCCAGCCGCAGGTCTGGTGGACGGTAACACCGGGAGCCCGTGGGTCCCTGGTGGGAGACCGCTTTTCGGGGCTTCCGCAACGGCGACTTTTCCCGCCCGAATTGCGGGGTTGAAAATGACCTGGAGCGCGGCCTTGCATCGCCCGGCACGGCTTTAATGGCCGCAGGACTTATTTACCATCTCCCGCTGGGGGCTTTACCTCTGACATCGGGAGGAGAATGGGGAGTGCAGGGGAGAGATAAGACTTTGCCTTCCATCACAGCGAGGAGGAGATTCGCTGTGATGGATGTTTGTGTAAATTGTGTTGTGTCTTGGTTCTTCTACTTGTTTGTATGACTGCAGAAACCAAATTTCGTTTGAACCTCAATGAGGTTCAAATGACAACAAATAAATTGTATCGTTGTATCATTGTACCCCCCAAAAAAACATTTGCAGGCAGTGCCTTTTTACTTCAACCCAAACCCCCAAACAACCATTTGCAGGCAGTGCCTTTTTACTTCAACCCAAACCCCCCCAAAAAAACATTTGCAGGCAGTGCCTTTTTACTTCTACCCAATCCCCCCAAACAACCATTTGCAGGCAGTGCCTTTTTACTTCAACCCAAACCCCCCAAACAACCATTTGCAGGCAGTGCCTTTTTACTTCAAACCAACC
>JAXLNO010004610.1:0-155163 GCA_038087875.1 Malacoraja senta | reverse complement strand
GGGGGTGGGGGGGTGAAACATGACTTTTGTCTCTTCCTTCGGGGGAATGCGACTTTTTCTTGTCGTATCCCCCTTCTCTGCCTCCGTCTGCGCTGAGGCCAAAATGGCGGAGCTGCTGGCCTCCAACTCCAAATGCGAGCTGCCGGCCTCCAACTCCAACTGCGAGCGACCGAGACCGACCTCGAGGCTCCGGAGGCAGAGCCAGGACTTACCAGCGCGAGGCTGGCCAACTTCGGGGCTGCGGTGGCGTTCCGGCGGTGGCGACCGAGGACACTGGTGGCGACCTGAATCCGGAGGCTCGGCCGCAGCTGGCCCAGTGGACGACATCTTCAGGAGTGCGAGGCTGGCCGGCTTCGGGGCTGCGGTGGCGTTCCGGCGATGGCGACCGAGGACACTGGTGGCGACCTGAATCCGAGGCTCGGCCGCGGGCCCAGTGGACGACATCTTCGGGAGCGCGGGGCTGGCCAACTTCAGGGCTGCGGTGGCGTTCCGGCGGTGGCGACCGAGGACACTGGTGGCGACCTGAATCCGAGGCTCGGCCGCGGGCCCAGTGGACGACATCGTCGGGAGGTGACCTGTTTTTCTGGGGCTCCCGCAACTACAGCTGCGTCCGCTGGACTGGAGGGCGGCAGCTTCGGCAGCTTCGACCACCCCGGGCCGCGGAGTTTGAACCGGCCCGTCGCGGAGCACGGATTCGGCCGCTGGACTGGCTTACCGTCGCCCGGCGGGGTCACAGCATCAGAAGCCTGGATCGCCTCAGCGCAGAGGGAGAAGAAAGCGGGAAGCGACAGAGACTTTAAGACTTTTGCCTCCATCACAGTGAGGAGGTACCTGGTGAACTCACTGTGGTGGATGTTAATTTGTGTTTATTGTGTGTTTTGTGATTTATTATTATATGTATGACTGCAGGCAACGAAATTTCGTTCAGACCGCAAGGTCTGAATGACAAATAAAGGAATCTCTATCTCTATCTCGATCTCTCTCTTTCTCTATCAATAGCACTATCTCTATCTAGAGCTCAGTCTCTCTCGAGCTCCATCTATCTCTACTTATGCCGAGCTCACTCCTCGAGCTCTATCTATCTCGAGTATCTCTATCTCGAATATCTCTCGAGCTCTCTCTCTATCTCGAGCTCCATCTCTACCTCTATCCCGTGCTCTAACACGAGCTCTATATACCTTTATCTTGAGTATATCTATCTCGAGCTCTATCTCGAGTATCTCTATTTCTTGAGCTATCTCCATCTCTATCTCGAGCTCTATATATCTTTATCTCGAGTATATCTATCTCGAGCTCTATCTCTATCTCGCGCTCTATGTATCTCGAGCTCTATCTCTATCTCGAGCTTTATCTCTATCTCGAGCTCAATCTCGAGTATAACATAATAATAACTTCTCCATCTCCAGTACTAGCTCCATCTCCAGCTCTAAATCCAGCACCAACTCCAGCTCCTGTGCAATCTCAAGCTCTAGCTACATCTCCATCTCCAGCTATAGCTCTAACTCTAGCTCCAGCTCTAGCTCTAGCCCTAGCACCAACTGTAGCTCCAGCCCCATCTACAGCTGCAGGTCCATCTCCATCACCAGCTCTAGCTCCAACTCTAGCTCCATATCCAGCTCCATCTCCAGTTCCATCTTCATCTCCAGCTCCAGCTCTAACTTCATGTCCAGTTGTATCTTCGGGTCTAGCTCTAGCTCCATCTCCAGCTCCATCTCCACCTCTAGCTTCAGCTCAATCTCCAGCTCCATCTCCAGCTCTAGCTCCATCTCTAGCTCCATCACCAGCTCCATCTCCATCTTCAGCTCCAGCTATAGCTCCATCACCAGCTCCATCTCCAGCTCCAGCTCTAGCTCTAGCTCAATCTCCAGCTCCAGGTTCCTCCGGCTCCATCTCCAGCTCCTGCTCCAGCTCCATCTTCAGCTCAATCTCCATCTCTAGCTCCATCACCAGCTCCATCTCCAGCTCCAGCTCTAGCTCTAGCTCAATCTCCAGCTCCAGGTTCCTCCGGCTCCATCTCCAGCTCCTGCTCCAGCTCCATCTTCACTCAATCTGCATCTCTACCTCCATCACCAGCTCCATCTCCAGCTCCAGCTCTAGCTCTAGCTCTACCCCCAGCTCCATATTCAGCTCTAGCTCTGGCTCCATCTCCATCTCCAGCTCCACTCCATCTGCAGCTCTAGCTCCATCTGCAGCTCCAGCTCCATCTCCAACATTTTATAATGTTGTAATGTATTAGAGTGTATTATAGTGGTACAGTGTGATACTGTGTTATGTTTTATATGTGTATATATTTTTAATGAGATAATGTGTTATAATGTATTATAGTGTATTAATGTATATGGTATTATATTGTGTAATAGTAAATTAGAATTTCTTATTGTGTGTCACAAGTTACTGTATCGTTTTATATAGTAGTTCGAAGTAGGTTATAAAGCTATAAACTATATAATACACCTTAACACAATATAATACATATAGCACACTGTAACTCTATAATACCGCATAACACACAATAACAAACATACATCACACTACACCAGACTAACACTATAATACGATATCGCACGATAATACATTATAACACACTATTATAGTGAAGAGCCCGCCAGCCCGCATGCGCGTCAATCTTCAGAGCAACTGTATGAAACCACAGACTAGTTGTACGGATTTAAACTATGGAAAGATTAACGACCCTAGACCTACCGGATGATCTTTATGAGAATCAGGGTTGGGAGTGGAGGGCACGTAATCCCTCACTTCAACTTCTCATAAAATAAAGATCAAACTTCAAATTGTAAGTTTTCGTTTAATCTTTCTATTTTATATCGAAGTCACGTGAGTGACTACGTGAAGACTTCAAAGCTCTTTGGTTTCATGCAGTAACCCAATCTGTGTGTGAAACACTTAAACAGATAAACCATAAATGGTAGAAAACATGGGTTATTAATACCATGATGCTAACGCATACATGGCCATCGCTTTTAATCGGACCACAGTCCCAATTGGCTTTGAGTTGGACAATAACTCATGCAACACTGTTCAGAATTCTATCTGCAAACATCCAGGCATATTCAACCAAATGTTATAACTTCTGAAAACGCACTATGTAAGCCTCCTGCTGTATGATGAAAAGGAAATATCCATTCTATTGGCTGCTAATGAGCCATCAGCAATTTCTTGAGAAACTATTAAGTAACAATGAAGAAACTATCCTTCATCTCATAGGTACTAGCAAGCTCAGTGTACCTGTATACATAATAACAACCCCAATCTCCGATCTGATGGGTATGCTTTCAACTCCAAATGTACGCAACCATGCCCGTTTTGCTTTATGAGATCATTCCCATAACAAGCTACCCTCATGTCAGTTATGACCCAGAGACCGAACCAGAGATTGAGTAAAGACTGCGTTCTTAATGCTGAAATCAGTTGCTAAAAGCATATAACCATATAACCATAACAGCACGGAAACAGGCCATCTCGGCCCTTCAAGTCCGTGCCGAACATTTTTTTAAATTTTTTTTTAAATTAAAAATAAATACTTCCCCCTAGTCCCATCTACCTGCACTCAGACCATAACCCTCCATTCCTTTCCTGTCCATATACCCATCCAATCTATTTTTAAAGGATAACACCGAACCTGCCTCCACCACTTCCACTGGAAGCTCATTCCACACAGCTACCACTCTCTGAGTAAAGAAGTTCCCCCTAATGTTCCCCCTAAACTTCTGTCCCTTAATTCTCAAGTCATGTCCCCTTGTTTGAATCTTCCCTACTCTCAATGGGAAAAGCTTATCCACGTCCACTCTGTCTAACCCGCTCATAATTTTAAAGACCTCTATCAAGTCCCCTCTTAACCTTCTGCGCTCCAAAGAATAAAGACCTAACTTGTTCAACCCTTTCTCTGTAACTTAGTTGCTGAAACCCAGGCAACATTCTAGTAAATCTCCTCTGTACTCTCTCTATTTTGTTGACATCCTTCCTATAATTAGGCGACCAAAATTGTACTCCATACTCCAGAATTGGCCCCCCCCCCCCCCCCCTCACCAATGCCTTGTACAATTTTAACATTACATCCCAACTTCTATATTCAATGCTCTGATTTATAAAGGCCAGCACACCAAAAGCTTTCTTTACCACCCTATCTACATGAGATTCCACCTTCAGGGAACTATGCACAGTTATTCCTAGATCCCTCTGTTCAACTGCATTCCTCAATTCGCTACCATTTACCGTGTACGTCCTATTTTGATTTGTCCTGCCGAGATGTAGCACCTCACATTTGTCAGCATTAAACTCCATCTGCCATCTTTCAGCCCACTCTTCCAAATGGCCTAAATCTCTCTGTAGACTTTGAAAATCTACTTCATTATCCACAACACCACCTATCTTAGTATCATCTGCATACTTACTAATCCAATTTTAGTAAGTATGCAGATGATACTAAGATAGGTGGTGTTGTGGATAATGAAGTAGATTTTCAAAGTCTACAGAGAGATTTAGGCCATTTGGAAGAGTGGGCTGAAAGATGGCAGATGGAGTTAAAAGATACTGTTCCCATTAGGAATACAGTAGATGAATATCTGCATAATAATTGCACACTACGATGTGTGTAGGCTTTTAGAGCGGTCATATAAAAGACAACTTGCATAACATTAGTGAACAGCAGGTGAATAACCAATCATTTATTGTCGCACTTATGGGACTATAGAGAATGACAAAGCAGCACAAGCAGTGACGATTGTGCTATCACATAATCGCTTCTCTAAGCCCAAACTGAAAGCAACACAAACCTCGGTTACTTCCGTTTAAAAGTAACTCATATATCTTGTTCACAGACTTCATACACAATCGTGCAGAGCTAGCTGCCCGAGAAAAATGCTGCACCAGCCATCACTCGTGACTTCGAGTAAATAGGAGCTTCTTCAGCCGCCTTACCATGGCCTGAACGAATAGGCAAAGTTGGCACTATTAAATTTCATGTTGCCTCATCCTAAATATCGTAAGAGGCATCTACTGATAACTCCTAAGTCTTATCAGCTGCAAATTTTGCATGTCATCTAAACCTTGATGACACAATGCCCTTTGATCTGAGTAGGGCAGCATTAGCTTCCACCACTGGCTTTGTTATCAAAACACCAGATATATCTGTGCCTCTTGTGTTTAGATATGGAAAAGCATGCATCTACAAGATCGATTCTCTGATTCAGCTAAATTGCTGAAAGCCAATCATCCGTCTCAAACTGGGTAACCAAACACATGATCAGATTAGCCAAATCCTAACCTGATTTGGCATGCTCCATATTTCTGCAATCTTGAGAAATATCAGAAATATACCCCTTTTGTTCCTCGGCAGACTACTCATCCTCTGTGAGATGTCACTGATTCCACTTGGAATCATCATTCCTCTATTGACCATACAGACGGAAATTTTTGGCTTCTCTTGCCGCAGAGGATGCATTATCTAGTTATTCATTCATTCCGCTGATAACATATAATCAGAACCTTCTGACTAGAGCTGAAACACAGTATCCACTTGATGTGGGAATACGAGTTCCCTGTCAACTCTTGACTATTAGAGTCACCACGAATCCTCAACATTCTTCCTCAGTGGAACTTAGCATAATGCAAGCCTGAACCAGGAATTGCTTCGCAGTCCTCTGACTGAAACCACCTGTCTGAGTCACCAGTGTGCGCAACACAATCTCTTCGACCAGCCACTCAATCAGGAATACTGGTATTGAGAGCCTACAGATTATTATATATACATTTTTGATTCACAACATGAACCTGCAGGTCAGATAAAAATACTGTATGCCAGACCGGCTTCCTGCTGGTAGCTACCTATCCCAGAGAGGATGGCAATGATGTTTCCGATGAACTGGCAACTCCACTAACTGAGCAGAAATTTAAACATGTGTTGAGGGAGACTTCAACTTCTTCACTCTACTGAGCAGCCTGATAACCTCAATCACAGATGTTGAGGCAGTGCTTCCCTGGTCAATATGACCCATATGGCCAGCCAGTTCCAAGATGGTCTACCCTGAGCCAGGGTAACCAAGCTGTTCCTCCTTGGAACTTACAGAGGTTACTATGCAAGGCACCCTGCCAATGTCTCTGCTTCAACCTGATCTTCTCCAGAGACTGTGAAAAGATACTAGACAGCCCATGCTGCCAGTAAATCCAAACCTGGGCCGACAGACTGCTAATTTCGGAGTTTTAGGGAGGTTAATAAAGAGACCTTACCTGCCAGCGTCTCTAAACCCGGGTCGACCTGCATGTTGGAGCTTCAGCGAAGTTCCATTTGCACACCCTGTCTGACCACATCTTCAGCCCCACCCAGATCTGGGTTCATTCCCGACTACGGGTGCTTATCTGTACGGAGTTTGTACATTCTCCCTGTAACCGGTTTTCTCTGAGATCTTCAGTTTCCTCCCACACTCCAAAGACGTACAAGTATGTAAGTTAATTGGCTTGGTGTATGTGTAAATTGTCCCTAGTGTGTGTAAGATAGCGTTAATATGCGGGGTGATCGCTGGTCAGCGCTGACTCTGTGGGCTGAAGGGCCTGTTTTTGCGCTGTATCTCTAAAGATAGAAAATAGGGGCAGGAGTAGGCCATTTGGCCTTTTGAGCCAGCACTATCATTTTATAAGATCTATAAGATCATTCTATAAGATCCCATCTCTTCCTTCTAAATTCCACTGAATATAAGCCAGGATTGCGTTGGTGTGGGGGCATTGTTGTTCGGCGCTGACTCGGCAGGCCGAAGGGCCTGTTGCCATGCTGTATCTCGAAACTAAACTAAACAGGATGGCTAGTGGTCAGTTTCCAAGTTGCTCTGAGAAGCCTCCTGCTTACACATCCACAATCATTCATTGTAGTTTGATACAAAGATTGGGTTGCATTTAGCTGTAAACTGGTAGTTTTTCACTTTCAAAATGTTGATAGAAATAAAGTCTTTACAAAGAGAGAGAAAATATTCCAGTCACAAATTACTCTAAACGCAACAATGGTGTGCTTGCCAGCTTTTGTAGCTGAAGGATGAGGTGCATCCATTCACACCTCTAGTCATTACAACCGTTCAGTGGCTGTGTTTCCCTTGGAGTGGCTGGCTTGCCTGTATTTGTGAGATGCAGGCTCTGTCTGCACAGGGCCTCAGACAGTTCATTCCTTTACCACTCACTTTGTACTCTTCTCTGAGTTTTACAGTTGACGCCGTTATCAGACGACACAATGGACTCTGCCAAGTTAAGGGTGCAATCCCATTCTCCCAACCTATCTTATAGTCGTGTCGAATGTTAGGGTTGTGTGTGTGCAATGGAGTTAAAAATTAGTTTTCTTTTATTGATTTCAGCAATTGATATTTTAAATGAAAAGGGGGAGGTACAGCTTGCATTTCGAACCAAAAATTCAACTGAATCTTCCAGGAATGAGAAAAGTATAATAAACAAATCTTCAGCAAATTGTTCAAAATCACAATTACCGGCTCTGCGAATGAAGTCGCTACAATCAGGGTGATGTTGGTCGGTCAGAAGAGAGAGTTAGCTGCACATGAACCACAGCGAGCACCACACTGCTAAGGTATGACTGACTGACTCTCTGACAGGGGCAGGGGTGAATTTACCACCTTCACATGAGCAGCCCCAGGGAGTGATTGCTTCTTCAATGTGGACCTGCCCCCGACAAAACTCTTGCCCACACGCTTTATGAACGGGAGGGTGGGTGGGGGGGGGGGGTGGGAGCATCCGCCGCATTGCGCTGTTGGCTGTGAATTGGCAAGTCATCTGTCTGTCTGTCTGTCTGCGGGGGTGGGATGACTGGCTCTGGAGGGTGGGTGTGCTTGCACCCTCGCACCTGGAGGGGTCGGTGGGGTAGGTGGGTGGTGCCAGAGGTAATGACAAGGCCGCCCGCCTTGGTGGATTTGTCTCGAGCCAAGTTTACGGTTGAGGAGGAGAAGCAGCAACGGCTGGCTGGCTGGTGGAGGGGAAAGGCAAGGCCAGGTGAGCAACTTGCTGTGCACCTTGTGACTTTGTTCGTCTGACTTTCAGTTTCAGCAGAGCCCGGTGTGTTGCAGGTGCGACACACTCTGCTTGGATCTCTGCGAGGGCAAAACACTGAGGGGGTAGGTGATGGCTCCTTGATCTACAAACCCTCAGCCTGACCATCACCTGGTGCTTGCTCATCCAGATTCCACACAGGACCTCGATCTCAACATAGCTTCCTGCTCCCTCGACAGGACGAGTCAGGAAAGGTTTCCCTCGCTGAGATCCTTCATCACCCAAGCAGTTGTCAATCCCTTGTCCTCCTCCCAGGGCACTCTTTGCATGGCCATCGCAACGGAGACGGTGAGCAGAATTTTCTTCTGGAATGGAGTTACGTTGCCTGTCAGTCTCGATCCGGAAAAAGACTTAAGGACTCAAATCATTAACCATCAGCAATTGGTTGATTTTATATGCGCAAGGGGAGATGTGTCTCAGTCAAAGGCTGTGATCACATTTCCAATGTTAGTCAGCATAGCAGGATATTTATACACTGAGGTGATGACTTTTGATAATGTGAAGTAGATCAATGTGCTAATCACGTTGCTGAGTTTGCATTAATCACCTAGGTTGAACATTATTGTGTGAACTATCCCATACTCTTGTATAGGGCTCTGGTAAGACCACATCTGGAGTATTGCGTACAGTTTTGGTCTCCTAATTTGAGGAAGGACATCCTTGTGATTGAGGCAGTGCAGCGTAGGTTCATAAGATTGATCCCTGGGATGGCGGGACTGTCATATGGGGAAAGATTGAAAAGACTACGCTTGTATTCACTGGCATTTAGAAGGATGAGGGGAGATCTTATAGAAACATATAAAATTATAAAAGGACTGGACAAGCTAGATGCAGGAAAAATGTTCCCAATGTTGGGCGAGTCCAGAACCAGGGGCCACAGTATAGAATAAAGTGGAGGCCATTTAAGACTGAGGTGAGAAAAAACGTTTTCACCCAGAGAGTTGTGAATTTGTGGAATTCCCTGCCACAGATGGCAGTGGAGGCCAAATCACTGGATGGATTTAAGAGAGAGTTAGATAGAGCTCTAGGGGCTAGTGGAATCAAGGGTTATGGGGAGAAGGCAGGCACGGGTTATTGATTGGGGACGATCAGCCATGATCACAATGAATGGCGGTGCTGGCTCGAAGGGCTGAATGGCCTCCTACTGCACCTATTTTCTATGTTTCTATGTTTCTATTATGCTTTGCAGTACTAAAGGTTTTTCTTCGGACTTCCGGTGGCGCCATGTTGGACTGAACAGGCGTTGCATTTAGCTCCGTGCCCGTAATCGGCGAATTTTCGCTTTAAAAATCGATTTGGAAGTCGGGTCCGTGTGTAATAACTTACCGGAGCTGCTTGTCGCGGTGCTGATGACGTCATCAGAAATCGCCGCGAAAATAACGGAGGTTTAAGCTATTTTTAAATGAAAAGAACGACGCCCTGTCAGAGCCCTCAGAGATCTGTCTCCAAGCAACTTTTGAAAATACAGTCACCACCTGAAAAAATTCAAGAATCTGAAGAAGTAACTGCTGAACTTCAAGAACCTGAAGAAGTATCTGCTGAACTAGCTCTGAAAATGACTACTAGATCAAAGGCTGAAATGGCTGAAAAAGTTTTAAAGGACAAAGAAATGGAGGAAATTAAGATATCGGTGAGTGACTTAAAAAATGAACTTTTGGCAGCTAATAAAAGTATGATGGAGAGCATGATGCAAAACATGAACGTCGGGAATCAGAGAGTTATTGAATCAATCGGTAATATAAATAAACGAATAGACGATGTTCATGGTGAATTATCTTTGAAAATTGATAAGGTGGAACAAGACTGTAGGGATACCGAACGCAAATTTACTGATCCAGAAGCTGCTTACAAATATGCTCAAGACATTGTAAAAGAAATAGAGGCTTAAGCAAAACATCACATCCTCAAGACAAGGTTTTTATTCTACAGACAACGGCTGAGGGAAGGTCGATAGAAATAACTTTTTAAACTCTTTAAAAAGAAGGATTAAGATGGTGCAGCTTCTCCATGTGTAGCTGTCTAGACTCTCTTATCTCCCCAAGGACAAATTCGGCTTCAACATGAGCGAAAGATGGAATAACAAGGGTGTGGCTGAATGAGCAAACTAACAAAGTCGGATGGGGGAAAAAAATCCTGAATGAAAGACTGTTAAAATGTTATCCTTACACTAATTCCATACTAACACAAAAACTACTGAACTAATATAGTTATAGTAATTAATGTTATTGAAATTAATATTTAAAATTGAATTGCTTAACTGATAAAATGTAATAATTCATTGCAAGGATTGACCCCCCCTCCCCCCCCCTGGTGGGGGAGGAGGGGGGCTAAATATAAGTAAATAGATTTACAACAGACTAACAAATTAATTTAGAAATTATGATAAGTTGTAGTTCAAATTTTGTGCGGAAGGAGGTGAGGAGATTCAGAATCTTGGCAAATAGCCAGGTGCCTGAATCGGGTTAACCCCTTCCAACCAAAGCAGATTAGTATGGAGGAAGAAAATGTAATAATTGTTAACATAAGTAAATGGTAGATAAGCTAGGAGATTAGAGAAGATTTATTTAAATATAAAGATATCGTAGATATGGTAAGGCTGACATAAAATTTGGCTTTGAATGGGTCCCAACTCCCTTTTGTAAGATTATTCAAGGGGACGGAGCTAAATGTAGATTAACAACTACGGAAGTCATTAATTGTGTAACTACCACCATTAGGTGGATAATTGGCCACAATGTCGTCATTTTTAGACACTGTAATCTCACTCTTTTGATTTTTTTAAAATGTCACAATAATGTACACTTTTTTGTATTTTTACTTAAGGACAATTTTGAGAGGGATGTAATAATTGAATTTAATATTGCAAATGCTCGCCCAACAGCCAGAGACCTAAGATATTGTTTGCACCACATGTTTAAAAGGTAGTAAATAATTAAAAATGCAAGACGATATACAAAAGCAATTTGGAGGAATCACATTCTGCAGTTGGAATATTAGGGGTGCTAATGAACCAATTAAAAGGGGTAAGATTTTTGCACAATTGAAGTCACTCAATTTGGACATAATATTCCTACAAGAAACTCACTTGAAACTGCAAGCTCAAGCCAGATTGAAGGCAAACTGGATAGGCCAAACATACCAATCTTCATATATTTCCAAAGCTAGAGACACAGCAATCATTATTCGAAAAGGTATACCATTTAAATCGAAGAAGATCGTGACAGATAAGGAAGGGAGATACCTTATAGTTACCGGAGAGATTCATGATACCCCAATCACCTTGGTAAATATTTATGCGCCTAATTTTGATAATCCTCAATTTTTTAATAACATTTTGAATATAATTACAGAGTTCAATTATCAAAATGTGATAATTGGGGGAGATTTTAACTGTGTTTTTGATCCATCTTTGGATAAATCTTCACAACAGAGTAGGGGCAACACAAAATCTAAAACCAGGGAAATCTTAAATACTTACATAAAAAATACAAATATAACAGATGTTTGGAGGATCGCTAACCCTGTCGGAAGGGAATACTCGTTTTATTCAATGGTACACAAAACGTATTCACGTATCTACTATTTCTTAGTGGATACAAAACTAATTCCCTATACAATGAACCCAAAATATCACAATAGTATAATTTCTGATCACTCCCCGTTAACTTTTTTTTTTTAATTAGAAGGAATGCCTTCTAATAAATCGTTTTGGAGATTTAATCCTCAAATCTTAAATGATCCACAAGGGGAAATATATTTAAAACAACAGATGGAACTTTTTTTAAAGAATAATGATACCCCAGATATTTCACCAGTTCTGCTATGGGAATCATTCAAAGCAGTTATTAGAGGATCTATAATCTCATATCAAGCCTTTTTAAATAAAAGGAATAAGAAAGAACAAAGGCAGTTAGAAGAACGAATTAGAGAATTGGAATTAGATAATGCTAAAGAGCCTACTATAGATAAACATAATAAAATAACAATAATGAAATTTAAATTAAACAAAATATTATCAGCAAATGTTATTAGATTATTTCAAATTACAAAACAGGAAAATTTTGAATTTGGGGATAAACCAAACAAACTTCTGGCTCGACAACTGAAAAAATGGGAAAAGGACCACACGATTTTAAGGATTAAATTAGATAAAGGGGAATTGTTAACACTACCTAAGGATATTAATAAAAGATTCGCTCAATTTTATCAAAATTTATATACATCTAAAGCGGTAGCAGATAGTACTAAAGTTAGAGAGTTCCTGGATAATTGTAAGCTCCCAAAACTCAATGTGAGTGAACAGGAGGAATTAGGTGCACAAATCTCAACTAAGGAAATAGAAGAAACAATAAATACATGAAAGAACGGAAAAACTCCAGGACCAGATGGTTTTAGTAATTAATTTTATAAAAGATTTTATGAGATAATTACACCACGACTACATAAAATGTATACATATGCTTTTAAAGAACATACACTTCCAGAAACACTGGCGGAGTCAACGATTACTCTAATACATAAAAAAGGTAAAGATTTAGAAGATCCGGGCTCTTATAGAGCTATTGCGCTGTTAAATACAGATCAAAAAATATTAGCGAAAACATTAGCTAGAAGGCTAAATAACTATGTCAGTAAATTAATAAATCCGGATCAAACAGGGTTTATACCCAAGAGGTATTCAAGTAATAATCTGAGACGTCTGTTTAATATAATGCACTCACATAAAACCGAAGAGCAAGACTTATCAATTATTTCACTGGACGCAGAAAAAGCATTTGATCAAGTGGAATGGGATTATATGGTTAAAGTATTGCAAAAATTTCAAGTGGGAGAGAATTTTATCGCTTGGGTAAAATTATTATATGACAGGCCTACGGCCAGAATATTAACTAATAATATCTTGTGCTCGAAATTTCAGTTATCAAGGGGAAATAGACAGGGGTGTTCATTATCACCTCTGCTATTTGCTCTTGTAATAGAACCGTTAGCGGAAAGTATTAGGATACATCCGAATATTTATGGGTACAATACAAAATATTCAAATAATAAGATATCTTTATATGCAGATGATGTACTACTATATATTACAAAATCACAAACTAGTATACCAAATATATTAAATTTAATTGAGGAATTTGGATCCTTTTCAGGATATAGAATAAATTGGAATAAAAGTGAAATTATGCCGATTAAACCTCAGGAATCGACACACCTGTTAAAATTCCCTTTTAAAATCGCCGTAGAAAAATTTAAATATTTGGGAATTGAAATTACTAGAAAATATAAGTCTCTATTTGATGCAAATTATATGCCCCTACTCAATAAACTAAACACACTGATTAAATTCTGGAAAACCCTCCCGATGTCTCTTATAGGCCGAATAAATGCTATAAAAATGATCTTTTTACCACAAATTTTATATCTATTCCAGTCAATACCGATATACTTACCAAAAACATTTTTTTTAAAATTGGATGCTGATATTACAAATTTTATATGGGACTATAAATCCCACAGAATCCAAAGAAAACATTTGTGTAAACCTAAGGAATTTGGTGGATTATCAATCCCCAGTTTTTAATATTATTATTGGGCCACAAATGTCAAAAATATGATTCACCTGTTGGACAATTCGGCCCAGCAGGTGGATTGGATAGTAATGGAGAGAGAGGACTGCTCCCCTTTTAACATAGGAACGATCCTTCTCTCACCAACAAAAATGAAGAATACAATATATAGTAAAAATCCAATTATTCACAGTACAATTAGAATTTGGAAACAAATAAAATTAACGTTAAAATTAAGAAATCTATCACTTCTTTCACCTATAATGAATAACCCTTTGTTTAAACCCTCTATGATAGATAGAGCTTTTATAAATTGGGAAAGAGTAGGAATTAAAACGTTTGGAGATATGTATGAAAATGGAAGTTTTTTAACATTTCACCAATTACAACTTAAATACAACTTGAATAATAATCAATATTTTAAATATTTCCAACTACGTGACTATTTGTAAAAGTATACACGGGAATATCAAAATATGTCTCCTGACTTATTAGATGGGATAATGAACATAAAAGCGGAATCAGCTAATTTAATATCATACCTATATAATTCTATTTTAAATATAGAAATTCTATCATCGGACGGGATCAGAAGAGAATGGGAACAGGAATTGGCTATAAAAATCTCGAAAAAGAGTTGGCATAAACATCTATTATATGTGCATAAATGTTCGATTAACATAAGACATACTCTGATTCAATTTAAAATTTTACATAGATTATATTATTCAAAAGCTAAATTAAGTAAATTTTACCCAAATACTTCTGCAAACTGTGATAAATGCCTAGTCCAAGAATCAACTATAGCACATTCTTTTGTTTTTTGTATAAAAATTCAAACATTTTGGAATGAAATTTTTGAAATTTTCACTAAATTATTTAAAATAAAACTGAAACCGAATGCAGAACTGATTATTTTTGGAACAATAGAAGCAAGTTTGGAGCTGACCTCGTTTCAAAGGAGTTTTCTTAGTTATGGCTTAATAACGGCAAAAAAATTAATACTGAAATTTTGGAAAAATGCTCCTACGCCAACAATAAAAATTTGGACTTCTAATATGTCAGAATTGTTACATCTAGAAGATACGAGATTCCTCCTAGCAGGTAAACAAGACCAATTCCAAAAGGTTTGGTCTCCATATATCGACTTATTACAAACATAGGGTGCAACAAAATGTTGATAATAAATGGTTTTAGGACCTGGCGAGGGGTGAGTAAAGATAAGAAGTAGGTACATCCCTTTCATATTGTCCTATCTTATTTTCTTTTTACTCTTTTTTTTCTTTTCTTCTTTAACTACTTGTGGTTTAGGTTCACATGTGTGTTCCTGGGCCACTTTTTCATTCACTCACTGACTGTCCTTGCTAGCTCTTTCTTTCCTTTTTTTCTATTAAAGTTGAAAAATAGAAGTGGTACAAAAACTGTATAAATTTATGTTATTGCAGATTACTGTAATGTAAAATACTTCTAATAAATAAAAATAAAAAATAAAAATAAAAAGGTTTTTCTTCTATGCTCCCTCCTCTTTGTCCTTTAGGACAACTGGCTGATCTTTTTCTGCCATGATAGTGAGTGTGTGAAACACTTCTTTAACAATCTTGCCTGGGTCGGTTGGTTGCGCCAGCATTAGCGCTGGTCCTATGGTGACAAGGGCAGTAGCGGCCTGAGCTCAGCAAGGCCGCATCGGGGCAGCAACACAGTAAAAGGCGGTGATTGTGACAACAACTATGACGAGACCCTGTAGTAGGCTGGTACCGATGTTTCCAAGCCACCCTGAAACAAAACTCCTCTGGGCCCAAGAACTGGCTGGCTCTTGGTGTAACTTTGTGGATTCCTTGCGAATATAGTTTGCTAGATTAATAATATTTTTGAAATGATCCGGGACGTGATGATATTGAGTTTAACTGTCCGAGAGCCCAAAACTAAAGTAAAGACTTTAAGTCTTATCTGTTATAGAAAATAGGTGCAGGAGTATGCCATTCTGACCTTTGAGCCAGCCCCACCATTCAATACGATCACGGCTGATCATCCAAAATCAGTACCCCGTTCCTGCTTTCTCCTGTTAAAGAAAACTTTAAAACATAACACAAAGATCGGGAAAGACAATCAAGTCTTTGTTCAAGAGTGCCAAATACAGTGATCACTGGGAGCAATCTAGGGAATTGCTCAATGAACAAAGATTTTACTTCGGAGTCACGTGAGTGATTCCGTGAAGAAGCCCCGCCAGTCAGCATACGCGTCAATACGTCGTTCGCATGGCGAAGCACCGGACTGGCAGGCGCGTTGCTCCTGCCAGCGGTAAGTTTAAACCTACAGGTAAGTTTTTATTTCTTACCAGGTTGTGTTTTCTTGCAGGAACCTCTTCTTACAGAGGTTTCCTGCTGGATATTGTAGCGAAGTCCGGACGAGCCGCGGGGAAACCGGCTTTGGGCTGTGGGGAGACTCCGGTCCGGACCGCGGAACGCGGGTAGCCGGCGGACGTCGGGTTCGCTACTCCAGTCGCTGACAAGGCGGTCAGCGGCTTCCAGACCGCTGTGGTTCCCGTGGAGGGGTAAATCCCTGAGGAAGGCGGTATCACCAGGGTGCCGACTGAGAGCACCGTGGCTACTGCTGTGGGGAGGTAAGCCACTAAAAAATCAGTAAGGCGCGTGGGCTCCAATGAGTCGGGTCAAGAGGATTCCCCTGCCATTAGGAGTGACGTCTGCGGACGTCTGACATCACGATATGCTCCAGGAGGAGCTTTATATCCGTGGGTCACCCCATGGGCCCGTGGCACCAGCTTCTGCTCAAGGGCTGTATAGGGAAGATCTGCTCCATGAAGATGAGCCTTATATCCATGGGTTTTCTTGGGGGCCCATGGCAGCAGCACCTGTAGAAGGGGCTGCATAATGTCTCCCTCATGGAGGAGGTGAGCTTACCGGGGCAGTTTTGTTCTGACCCTGAGGTTGGAGATATTGCAGAGCAGCATACCCCAAGGCATGGAAGCCAAGAACCAGGGGTGCCAGGCATGGCATCGAAATTTGCCATACCAACTGGGACTGGTGAACCAATAAAAATAATATCAGGGCTGTCCAGGAAAGAGCTCCTGATGGAGAGGATGCTTCAACATGATGTGCTCCAGCAAGAGGAGCTTCATATCCGCGGGTCTCCTCGGGGGCCCGTGGCAGCGGCACCTGTTGAAGGGCTGCATGATGTCTCCCTCTCGGAGGAGGAGAGCATACGGGGTCAGTTTTGTTCTGACTCCGAGGTCGGAGGTATAGCCGGGGAGCATACCACGAGGCAGGGGCCTGCGGCAGCACCTGTTCAGGGCTGACTACGAATCTCCCTCTCTGTGGAGGGGAGTGCGAGTGGTCAGTGGGTAACTGACTTCAAATTCTAAAGTATGTCCGTGGAACGTACTGGAGCACATGCGTATGGATTCAAGGGAGTCCTCGCAAACGAAGGTGGCAGAATACCCGGAAGGGGCCAGAGTTCCCTTCATGCTATGTGCCGGAAATGAACAGCGCTATCAGGGGTGACATTAAAGACCAGCCGCCGAATCTTCTCTTCAAGTAAGACCTATTCAACAGGTAAAACCTGGATAAGGAAGCAAAAGCTGTCGGACCAATCGAAGTACCAATGACGAGCAAAGCTTCATCGTTGCGGCGACAACACATCCCACGCCTCCATTGGCAGTAAGCAGTTCACTGAAGTTGGTGGCAGCATGAAAGCTGGGCAGAGGTCTTCGATCCGAGACCCAAGTCGGGCTCACGGAAAATATGAGACCATCTACAAGTTGGTAATATTTACACTTGTTTTTTTGTGCAAATGATAAGTAGCATTCCCCTTGATAAGGATGGAAGGGGCCCTAGTGGCCTTACAACACACAAATGGTTGTGGCATCAAACCATGTAAAACTACACAATACTAAGGTTCCAAGCATAGATTTGGGTCAGATTTGTCTTTACAGGCAAGCTCAGAATTATGTCCAGATTTGTCTTTGTCTTCCAGTATTATGGCCAGGATTGGCTTTCGGGACAGGCTCGGACAGACTCGGAAATCGGGCCAGAGTTATTGTTCGGGCAGGTATGGAATTGGCAGGCATGGCCTGTTCATTGTGAAAGATGCAGAATGTCGTTTAACTCGCATGTGCAGTATAAAATTTCCGAATAGGAAAACTTCGCATCTGATTTCCATAGGATGTTCTCATTTACAGGGATCACCGGAGACATTTGAAATGTATCTGGATTAGGGCAATGATATAAAACATTGCAAAATGGGTTAACTTCAGTTCCCAGTTTATTTGCCAAGTTGCTAGAACCGGTGCTTGGACTGCTCAGAGCTCAAAAACACTTGTTGTATCTTGCCTCGAGGATATTCTAACGCTGTATGTTGCTAAAATCATCCATCCAGTTAAAATTAAGGTGATACCAACTGGACTTGTTGATCATTGGGATTTACCTTTAACTATTAATCAGCCTGTGACTCCGCCCTGGGGTAAGAGATTGGAATTAATAGGAGCCTGTAACAATCTTGTTGTGATAAAGCAGCCTTCTATTCATCAAGTGTAATTGGCAATATAGTAGCTGTGATTCAGCTGTGCAACTTACATCGTGCAAAGCAGTAATCTCTCAAATGCAATGTAGGTCTTTGTGACAGACCTTATGCTATTACCAGCTGAAGCTACCAAAGTCATAATGGTGGACGAATAGTATTCAGCTTTGCCCCAGTAGTCTGGTCAATGAAATTTCAGTTATATTATAAACTGGTGCGGCTCTAAGGTGGGAAATTATGAATGCCATCTCTAGTTTGGAGGCGGAGGAGATTTCCATGAGTTAACAATTATTTAGATATTGGGATCAACTACCTATAGACACTAGGTGCATTCCATAGGTTAAAGGGTTATTGTGCGAATATGCATAATCTGCATGCTCAACATTAAGTTGATACACTATGGTGGTGGCGTATGATAGTCACATGGGTGCAATTAAGACAGAATATCCTGTAATAATTTACCTAATCTCATTTTGCGTTCGAGTATCATTACGTACAATCAATGACAACACAAAATGGGTGTTGGATCACAAAGTATTTAATGAAATTATGGCTCGATGGAACACCGAATATCGATATGTTTGTTCCCAGGCTCATTTACCAGACGCAAAAATAGATGGCATAACAGTGGCGAAAGATATATTCTCGCTACAAGGAGAAGGAAGTTATTTTTGTCTCCCTCCATTTTGCCTCATCAGTCGGGTCTTGCAATAAAGTCAGCAAGATCCAGCTTTAGGTTGTCATTCTGTCTGACTGGCCTATGCAGCTATGCTTCCCACTTGGGGTGGAGAGGGGTGATAGCGATATAAAGGGGAGGGTAGTGTCTTGTGTTCTGTGTCTTGTGTCTACTGTTTGTGGGTAAGGGTGTCTGTTTAGTGTTCAGCCATGAGCGAATGGCGGTGCGGGCTCGATGGGCCTGGTGGTCTACTCTCGCACCTACTTTCTATGTTTCTATGTTTCTATGTTTTGTCGGGAATAATAATACAACCTTTTACGGTTATTCTAAACGTAAAACTTAGCTGGTTCAGCCTTTGGTTCGGGAAACCAGCCTCTGCATGATAAATTCAATTTATTGATTTATAGATTCTGAGTAGACTGCTCCTGCGGCTCGGATTGTCAGACCGATCCATTTGTGTGCTCACTGCAGAGTGCAGGGATAGCACCAAAAAAGGTAAGCATTACATTTCCTCTTCAGGAGATGGGAAGCATTTTGTTTGAATACTAATGTTACATCTAATATGGTACAGATAACTGATGTCTTGGAGTTCGTTTCAAATAGGTCTTTGACAATAAATTAAGTTATAGGACCATTAACTGTGCCCAACGTGCCTTCCCATCATATTTGCTGCAGCGAACGGGATCCACTCTGTCGCGTTTCACCCTCTGATACCGAGTTTATAAAGGACATCTTTTGACAAGCACAAGGCAGTATGGGATATTGACATGGTATTAACATTATTTCACCAGGGGGCTCCAGCTACATCCTTAGCTTTGGCTCGGCTCTCATAAGGTAGTTATCCTCATGGTGCTGGTCTCAACGCAATGGGTTCAGTCACTACATATTGTGACTGGACAGGATGGTTACATCTGCAAATAATATTATATTTTAATGTTTAGTTAAGCAGAGCAGACCAGGGGTGTAAGGTCTCAGACTAGTTTCATGGCATACCCCATTGACCTTCGGTTATGTATAGTCACACATATACAACAATACATCAAGGTCACCAATAGCCTTCGAGGTTCTGAACTAGCAATGTTTGTTAATTACAAAAACTTTATAAGAAGATATCGGTTCAGACCATCTCCAGGTGGTTAAAACGCATTTTGGCTCATGCAGGAGTAGACACTGATATTTTTCAAATCTCACTCCACCAGGTCTGCTACAACATCAGCAGCAAAAGTTATGTACGTTCCGCTGGACCACATCCTAGCGGCTGCAGGATGGTCGAGCGAACGAACTTTCTGAACATTTCATAATAACCTATTGCCAGACCAGGGGTATTTGCCAACTCTATTTTAGGTTCAGTGGTTTAGTTTACTCCCGGATGAGAGGAGTTACTATTATTATTATTTATTCATTATGAATGTTTCCCTCATCTGTCAATTAAGGAAATTGTGGTTGTGTGGACTCGATCTCACGGCATGAAATCTCAGAGCTTTGAAATCTTCACGGAATCACTCATGTGACTCTGAAGTAAAATAGTAAGATTAAACGAGAACTTACCAGTTTGAAGTTTGATCTTTATTTTATGAGGAGTTACGATGAGCGATTACGTGCCCACCGCTCCATGCCCTCTCTCATAAAGATCACTCGGTAGTTCTAGTCTTCTCTAAGTCTTACTATGTTACTTCGACTACTGTTATCTGTGATTTCACACCGCTGCTTTGAAGATTGACGCGCATGCGGACTGGCGGGGATTCTTCACGTAATCGCTCATCGTAACTCCTCATAAAATAAAGATCAAACTTCAAACTGGTAAGTTCTCGTTTAATCTTACTATTCATACAGAATTTTCCTTTGATGTTTTGTTTATTGCAGAAGACACTTTAGAAGTTTTTCTTCTTCCAAATGGTCTAAAAACAAACATACATTGTGCACCACCGAAAGACACAGCAGAGTAAACACAGCCCAATTCCACACCATTACAGATAAGCAAATGTCCTGTTACCCATTCAACCTTATATTATTGTTTTATGATTGCCATTTGTCCTTTGACAACAGAGAACAGAATCTGACTAAAGGGCCTGTCCCACTTGGGCGACATTTTTGGCGACAGCCTGAAAAGAGGTTGTCACGGGGTGACGCATTTAATGACGCGCGGTGTCTCCCTGCCGCCGCTGGATTTTGGAATGTTCAAAATCTTTCCGCGACATCTGCGTGTCTTATCATGTCGCGGAAAGATTTTCAACATCATGCACGCTGACTTAGGCGGTCCTGCAGATGACGCATGGTGACGCAAGGTCATGACCTCTGCTAATTAATTTTGCATCATCATACGTCACCATGCATCAACGAATCATCAAGATGCATCACGGCGCGTCATTTGAGCGCCGCACCACGGCGCTGCGAGCCGGCAGCCATGACAGCAGCGTGTTCGTTTTATCTACTTTTTTTGTTTTTTTAGTGTGTCTAAATGTGTGTTTCTCTCTGTGTGTCTTGTGTGGGGGAGTAAGGGGGAAACCGCTTCAGTCGCTTCCTCCACAGAGAGGCGACTTTTTCCATGTCGCCTCCCCCGTGGACTAACATCGAGGCCTTTCCCGGAGACGCGCCTGGGGCTTCAGTTGCGGAAGCAGCGAGTACTCTTTCATTGTGGAGCGGGCGAGCCCTCGCCGGGGGTCGCCGGAGGGGAGCACTCCGATCGCTGCCCCGTGGCAGCCTGAGGCTGCGGTCTGTGGAGCTCCAGATGGCGTGGTGTCTGGAGCCTGGGATCCCTCGTTGGGGACCCCGGAGGAGAAGAGCTCCGACCGCTGGCTCGCGGCCTACATCATCCAGAAGCCGCGGACAGCGGTGCTTCCGGCTGGTGCGACGCCCGGAGCCTGGGATGCTTCGTTGGGGACCCGGGAGGAGAAGAGCTCCGACCGCCGGCCCGCAGCCAACTTCTACCGCGGGCGCGACGGGGACTTACCACCGGGAGCGGGATCCCTCGCCAGGGATCCCTGGAGAGGAGCTCCGACCACCGGCCCTGTGGTGCTTCTGGCTGCGGCGCGGCGGGGACTTTAAATCTTCGCCTGCCGGCCTGCGGCCTACACCAAATTGAAGCCGCGGTCTCCGGTGGGGAGGCACAGATTCAGGACTTACCTGGACTTACAGGGATAGACAGAAAGGAAAAGGAGGCGGGGTAGTATTGCTGGTTAGAGAGGAGATTAACGCAATAGAAAGGAAGGACATTAGCTTTGAGGATGTGGAATCGATATGGGTAGAGCTGTGAAACACTAAGGGGCAGAAAACGCTAGTGGGAGTTGTGTACAGGCCACCTAACAGTAGTAGTGGAGTTAGGGATGGCATCAAACAGGAAATTAGAAATGCGTGCAACAAAGGTGAAACAATTATAATGGGTGACTTCAATCTACATATAGATTGGGTGAATCAAATTGGCAGGGGTGCTGAGGAAGAAGATATCTTGCAAAAGTATTTATAGATATGTGAAGAGGAAAAGATGAGTCAAAACAAATGTAGGTCCCTTGCAGTCAGAAACAGGCGAATTGATCATGGGGAACAAGGACATGGCAGACCAATTGAATAACTACTTTGGTTTTGTCTTCACTAAGGAAGACATAAATAATCTGCCGGAAATAGCAAAGGACCGGGGGTTAAATGAGATGGAGGAACTGAGTGAAATCCAGGTTAGCCGGGAAGTGGTGTTAGGTAAATTGAATGGATTAAAGGCTGATAAATCCCCAGGGCCAGATAAGTTGCATCCCAGAGTACTTAAGGAAGTAGCCGCAGAAATAGTGGATGCATTAGTGATAATTTTTCATAACTCTTTAGATTCTGGAGTAGTTCCTGAGGACTGGTGGGTAGCTAATGTACCCCATTTTTTTAAAAGGGAGGGAGAGAGAAAACGGGGAATTACAGACCAGTTAGTCTAACATCAGTGGTGGGGAAAATTCTGGAGTCAGATATTAAAGATGGGATAGCAGCACATTTGGAAAGTGGTGAATTCATTGGACAAATTCAGCATGAATTTATGAAAGGTAAATCATGTCTGACGAATCTTATATCCCACATAAGAGATTAGTATGCAAACTTAAAGCACACAGTATTGGGGGTTCAGTATTGATGTGGTTAGAGAACTGGCTGGCAGACAGGAAGCAAAGAGTAGGAGTAAACGGGTCCTTTTCAGAAGGGCAGGCAGTGACTAGTGGGGTACCGCAAGGCTCAGTGCTGGGACCCCAGCTATTTTCAATATATATTTATGATCTGGACAAGGGAATTGAATGCAACATCTCCAAGTTTGCGGATGACTCGAAGCTGGGGGGCAGTGTTAGCTGTGAGGAGGATGCTAGGAGGCTGCAAGGTGACTTGGATATGTTGGGTGAGTGGGCTAATGCATGGCAGATGCAGTATAATGTGGATAAATGTGCGGTTATCCACTTTGGTGGCAAAAACAGGAAAGTAGACTATTATCTGAATGGTGGTTGATTAGGAAAAGGGGAGATGCAACAAGACCGGGGTGTCATGGTACACCAGTCATTGAAAGTAGGCATGCAGGTGCAGCAGACATTGAACAAAGCAAATGGTATGTTAGCATTCATAGCAAATGAATTTGAGTATAAGAGCAGGGAGGTTCTACTGCAGTTGTACAGGATCTTGGTGAGACCACACCTGGAGTATTGCGTACAGTTTTGGTCTCCTAATCTGAGGAAAGACATTCTTGCCATAGAGGGAGTGCAGAGAAGGTTCACCAGACTGATTCCTGGGATGGCAGGACTTTCATATGAAGAAAGACTGGATAGACTCGGCTTGTACACGCTAGAATTTAGAAGATTGAGGGGGGATCTTATAGAAACTTAAAAAATTCTTAAGGGGTTGGACAGGCTAGATGCAGGAAGATTATTCCCGATGTTGGGGAAGTCCAGAACTAGGGGTCACAGTTTAAGGATAAGAGGGAAGTCTTTTAGGACCGAGATGAGAAAATGATTTTTTACACAGAGAGTGGTGAATCTGTGGAATTCTCTGCCACAGAAGGTAGTTTAGGCCAGTTCATTGGCTATATTTAAGAGGGAGTTAGATGTGGCCCTTGTGGCTAAAGGGATCAGGGGGTATGGAGAGAAGGCAGGGATGGAATACTGAGTTGGATGATCAGCCATGATCATATCGAATGGCAGTGCAGGCTCGAAGGGCCGAATGGCCTAATGCACCTCTTTTCTATGTTTCTATGTTTACCTTGTCTGAACATCTGGAAGCCCGCAGCAGTGGCTGCGGAGGGTTGTGGTCCCAATCATGGGGGAAAATGGAGGAGGACTGGCCAAATTTTGTGCCTTCCACTACAGTGATGAATGCTGTGGTGATGTTTGTGTTAAATTTTTGTTCTGTATTGTGTGTTCTTTTTTTCATTGTACAGCTGCTGGCAAATTCATTTCACTGCACTTTATGTGCAAGTGACGAATAAAACTTGACCTGACTTGACTTGACTTGACTTGATCACGCGGATATATAAAGCACCGACTTTCAAAACTTTTTTCACTTGCAACGGAGACGATCGTAAAATGGCACCCAAGAGAAGCAGGGTTCATCAGAAGAGCAAGGAACAACGAAAACCAACCATGCAGGAGAAGACCCAGGTGCAGCAGATTGAGGTCTAGGAGGAGGAGACCATGGCCACAGCACCACCCCACTCAGGGCCACATTTTCCAAAGCTGCTGTCCCTGCTGCTGTTACTGCTTTTGCCGCTGCACCCTGCTGCAGTTGCTAGATTTGCTGTAGATTGGGATTTCGATTTTGCTGGGGATACTGATGCCTCAGCTGAGCCAGTTGAGATCAAGAAGAAGAGGCAAATGGTAACCAGCAGCGAACAAGAGGGGGACCTGGTAGATTGGTATCATCTTGCTTGCGCCCTCCTGATGGTCTTGAAAATTTGTGATATACATTTATTTTCTTCCAGTTTAACAAGGAGAAACCACAGCGTGCCATCTCCAGTGAGGATGAGGTTGATCCTCTTGAGGGACCCTCTGGATCCACCACCCGGACCAGTCAGGAGCACAGCCAGAGAAAGCAGACCAGACCATTGCCATCCCCACTGCAGGTCCAGCCCAACTGCAGCTGAGGAAGAAGATCCAGACAGGCAAGTCAGCGGGAGATGATCAAACAAGTCAGCGGGAGATGATCAAAGAACCTCCTCTGCAAAGCAAAGCAAGCTACATATAAATCATTGCAAGTAAGGAGTGCATCTACATCGTACATCTACACCACACTCCTCACCCAGCAGGGAATTTTAAGTAGGCATAAAAGGTAAGAAACCAAGATTCTTATTTGTGCAAGGAAAGGGTATCAGAATGACTAAAACCCATGAGCTTCATGAGCCCCTGGACCCCACCCCAGCAAATGCTCGATTCCTTCGCACACTCGCAAATATCTCCCTGATTGGGAAATCCCAATGTTTGGCAGCTCTGAACTTATGAGTCAAGGGCCTGTCCCACTTGGGCGTCATTTGCGCATCACGCAGATGGCGCGTGAAGATTTTGTACATCTCAAAATCCTGGAGCGCCGCACGCTACCGCGCTTCACTGCCTACATCACATGTAATGCACACCAGGAGCGCGTAATATGCACCATGCACGCATCACATGTGTGGCACGACGCGTGCATCGTGCGTCGTGACGCATAAATGATGTCGCGTAAATTACACGCAAATGACGCCCAAGTGGGACAGGCCCTTAAAACTGTATCATGATGAATAGCCAACACAGCACCAGGGTTTCAGTCCCTGATTAAACTAACCAGCCATCTCTTCCTACGGCCCTACACGTAGAGCAAAATAACGCAGCAACTCCAAACCTAATCCAAAGATTTGATGGACCTCCCAGAGCGGGATTAACACCGTCGAGCCCCAATTAGCCGAGTTGATGTTGATAAACCACAGGAAAAGTTGGCCCTACTAACTGCAAAAAAGACTATTGGTATCAGAACATGGAATGGTCGAACACTGTACCAGGAAGGAAACCTTGAAATTAAATGGAAAACTTTCATTGGGAAATTTTGAGAGTAGCAGAAAGCCACTGGACCGAATCAGGGGAATTTTCCAAACAAAGATACAAGGTTTTATGTGCAGGAAATGACACAATACACCGCGCAGGAGTCGCACATTCTTACCAAGACAGCGTAAAATGCACTTCTTGGATATAACCCAATTTCAGCACGCCCCATATCGACAAGATTCAAAACACAGAATTTTGCTAACTAATCTTGTTTAAGACGGCTTGCATGACGCGTGCGATAATGTGCTCGGACGAAGTGCGTAGTTATCAGTCGGAATTATGCTCAATGAAGCATTCACATATTATTTCTGCTTCAAATAAAGTCACAAACTAAACATATTCACCAATCAAGACATGATATATACCACAATGACATATAACCATATAACCATTACAGCATGGAAACAGGCCATCTCGGCCCTTCAAGTCCGTGCCGAACACATTTTCTTTTTTTTTATACTTCCCCCTAGTCCCATCTACCTGCACTCAGACCATAACCCTCCATTCCTTTCCCATCCATATACCCATCCAATCTATTTTTAAAGGATAAAATCGAACCAGCCTCCACCACTTCCACTGGAAGCTCATTCCACACAGCTACCACTCTATGAGTAAAGAAGTTCCCCCTAATGTTACCCCTAAACTTCTGTCCCTTAATTCTCAAGTCATGTCCCCTTGTTTGAATCTTCCCTACTCTCAATGGGAAAAGCTTATCCACGTCAACTCTGTCTAACCCGCTCATAATTTTAAAGACCTCTATCAAGTCCCCTCTTAACCTTCTGTTCTCCAAAGAATAAAGACCTAACTTGTTCAACCTTTCTCTGTAACTTAGTTGCTGAAACCCAGGCAACATTCTAGTAAATCTCCTCTGTACTCTCTCTATTTTTTTATTTTTTTATTTTTTTTAAATTTTGCAACAAAATTATAATACACTATCTCAACTCTTTTTACACGTTGCAATGAATGCAATTTCTATAATTTTTTTCCACTTCCAAACAAAAATGTGGTTGAATTATTCATCGTATGATCAACCTCGGTGAGACCAAGCGCAGGCTTGGTGATCGCTTCGCACAACACTTCCACTCAGTTCGCAAAAACCAACCTGATCTTCTAGTGGCTCAACATTTCAACTCCCCTTCCCATTCCGAATCTGACCTTTCTGTCCTGGGCCTCCTCCATGGCCAGAGAGAGGCCCGCCGCATATTGGAGGAGCAGCACCTCATATTTGCTTGGGTAGTTTACACCCCAGCGGTATGAACATTGGCTTCTCCAATTTCAGGTAGTCCTTGCTTTCTCCCTCCTTCCCCTCTGATTCCCAGCTCTCCCACAGCCTACTGTCTCCGCCTCTTCCTTTCTTTTTCGTGTCCCCCCCCCCCCGACATCAATCTGAAGAAGGGTCTCGACCCGAAATGTCGTCTATTCCTTCGCTCCATAGATGCTGCCTTACCCACTGATTTTCTCCAGCTTTTTTGTCTACCAATGGGATCCCACCACTGGCCACATCTTCCCATCTCCTACCCTGTTGGCTTTCCACAGAGACCGCTCCCTCCGTAACTGCCTGGTCAATTTGTCCCTTCCCACCCAAACCACCCCCTCTCCTGGCACTTTCCCTTGCAACTGCAGGAAATGCTACACTTGTTGCTTTACCTCCCCCCTTGACTCCAAGGACCCAAGCAGTCTTTCCAGATGCGGCAGAGGTTCACCTGCACCTCCTCCAACCTCATCAATTGCATCCACTGCTCTTGGTGTCAGCTGCTCTACATCGGTGAGACCAAGCGTAGGCTTGGCGATCGCTTTGCCCAACACCTCCGCTCGGTCCACAATAACCAACCTGATCTCCCGGTGGCTCAGCACTTCAACTCCCCCTCCCTTTCCGAATCCGACCTTTCGGTCCTGGGCCTCTTCCATGGCCAGAGTGAGGCCCACTGTAAATTGGAGGAGCAGCCCCTTATATTTCGCTTGGGCAGTTTACACCCCAGCTGTATGAACATTGACTTCAATTTCAGGTAGTCCCTGCTTTCTCCTCCCCTTCCCAGCTCTCCATCAGCCCACTGTCTCTGCCTCTTCCTTTCTTCTTCATGTTCCCCCCCCACCCTCACATCAGTCTGATGAAAGGTCTCGACCCGAAACGTTGCCTATTTCCTTCGCTCCATAAATGCTGCCTCACCCGCTGAGTTTCTCCAGCATTTTGTCTACCCATTCACACAAGTTCGGTTATCCTACTTTCCTCACCCACTCCCTACACATTAGGGGCAATTTTACAGAGACAAGTTAACCTACAAAGCCAATGCTTCGTTGGGATGTGGGAGGAAACCCACACGCTTGCAGGGAGAATCTGCAAATTCAACACAGACAGTGCCCGAGGACAGGATCGAACACAGATCTCTGGCGTGTGAGGCAGCAAGTCTACCAGCTCTGCCACTATATTTTATTTTCCAACACACAAAAAATTATACGTTGATAACTTTGGTTGCTAAAAAAATGAAAATATCCATTTTCAGTTTTAAATCTCCAAGTGATGCTAAGTCCCCCTTTATAGCTACTGTATGTTTTAATTAAGTTCAAGACTATGGGGCAGTACATTGGCCATAAAGTTGCTGCCTAAAAGTGCCAGAGACCCGGAATTGATCCTGATATGGGTGCTGTCTGTATGGAGTTTGCTCCTTTTCCCTTTGATCGCATGGGTTTTCTCTGGGTGCTCTTGTTTCCTTCCACATTCCAAAGGTGTGCAGGAACCTATTTCAGACCCAACCCAAATCATAATATTTACCTTTGGACCAGAGATTCTGTCTGACCTGTTGATTTACTCCAGCTTTTTGTGTCTATCTTCAGTTTAAACCAGCATCTGCAGTTCCTTCCTACACACACGATACTATACGATAGAACTTTATTAATCCCAGGAGGGAGATTGTGTGTGTGTGTGTGGGTATATATATTATACATACATACACACACACACACACACACACACACACACACACACACACACACACACACACACACACACACACACACACACACACACACACACACACACACACACACACACACACACACACACACACACACACACACACACACACACACACACACACACACACACACACACACACACACACACACACACACACACACACACACACACACATATATATATTTATATAGTTATATATTCACATATAAATATACACCGTTTTGTTTTCTCATTTATAACATTGTTTAGAGAGTACTACGTTTACATATTCTGTTGTGCTGCTGCAAGTAAGGGTTTCATTGCTCTAACTGGGACCTGAGAGAATAAAACACTCTTGACTCTTGACTTACTCCGCTAATGTGTGGGATAGAACTAGTGTACGGGTGATCGGTGGTCGGCGTGGACTCGGTGGGCCGAAGGGCCTGTTTCCACGCTGTATCTTAAAATTAAACTAAAAACACTAAAACCAGAGGGAGTCTAAAGAAGGGTCTCTACATGAAACGTCACCCAATTTCTTCTATCCAGAGTTGCTGGCTGCTCCATGGAGTTCCACCGCACAATTAAAGCATGGAATAGTCTTCACCCTACTATAGTTACCCAACCAGACGCAACTAAATCTAAGGTACCTCTTTTTTCCCCAAGAACCCCTTTTTGCTTAAGTCCAAGTCAAGAGAGTTTTATTGTCATGTGTCCCAGATAGGACAATGAAATTATTGCTTGCTGCAGCACAACAGAATATGTAAACATAATACAGCACAGGAGATAAAAGTTCAGTGTGTTTATATACCATAGACCATATATACACACAATAAATAAACAGATAAAATGCAATAGGCTGTTATTGTTCAGCCCTCCACCACCTCCAGTTTAAATTCCATTTAGAATATTTATGGAGGACCAGGAAACCAGAAGCAAGAGTTACTCCAGGGAGTTACTCCAGATCCAGGGTCAGGGAGTGATTCTGCGTTTGTTTTCAGAGGTCGCGGCGAGGCGGCGACTGGACAGCAATGGCGGCCAGATCTCCGTCAATTCAAAGCGAGGGAGAAAGTGCCATGTTGCCGTGGCAGTGCGCATGCGCAGGGCGGCCGATGTTGTGCTGGCCATGGTTGTGCGCATGTGCAGGAGGGAGGATGTGGTGGCTGTAGCAGTGCGCATGTGCAAGGCGGCCGGCCGTGCTGGCGGATGAGGAGCGAGCAGAGACCCGGACACGGATACGGATACGGTTGGCGGGCGGAGACGGAGATAGACAGAGAGAGAGATATAGAGAGGGGGCCCGCCCAGAGTTGAATGGCAGGTGTCCTTCCTTGGCCGGAGGCCACCTAGATTTTGAGGCCCGAGGCTTCAGCCTATGAAGCCTAGTGGTAAATCTGGCTCTGCGAGGCCCCCCTAGATCTCGAGGCCCTAAGCTTAAGCTTGTCAAGCTTATTCGTAAATCCGGCCCTGTACTTGCCACTGTCTGCCATTCTGAAAGTGACCCATTTATACCTACTCTTTGTTTCCTGTCTGCGAACCAATTTTCTATCCATGTCAGTACTCTACCCCCAATACCACGTGCTCATTTTTGCCCACTAATCTCTTATGTGGGACCTTATCAAATGCTTTCTGAAAGTCCAGGTACACTACATGCACTGGCTCTCCCTTGTCCATTTTCCTAGTTACATCCTCAAAGAACTCGGACCGATCCTGCTACTGCTATCAAAATGCATTGGTGATAATTTTCCAATGATCTATAGACTCAGGATCAGTTCATGTGGATTGGAGGGTAGCTAATGTTATCCCACTTTTTAAGAAAGGCGGGAGAGAGAAAACAGGGAATTATAGACCGGCTAGCTTGACATCGGTGGTGGGGAAGATGCTGGAGTCAATTATAAAAGATGAAATAGCCGCACATTTGGATAGCAGTAAAAGGATGCATTTACGAAGGGGAAATCATGCTTGACTAATCTTCTGGAATTTTTTGAAGGTGTAACTAGGAAAATAGACAATGGAGAACCAGTTGATTGAGTGTACCTGGACTTTCAGAAAGCATTTGATAAGGTCTCACATAGGAGATTAGTGGGCATAATTAGGGTACATGGTATTGGGGGTAGAGTGCTGAAATGGATAGAAAATTGGTTGGCAGACAGGAAACAAAGAGCAAGGATTAACGTGTCCCTTTCAGAATCGCAGGCAGTGACTAGTGGGGTACCGCAAGGCTAGGTGCTGGGACCGCAGCTATTTACAATATACATCAATGATTTGGATGAAGGGATTCAAAGTAACATTATCAAATTTGCAGATGACACAAAGCAGAGTGGCAGTGTGAACTGTGAGGAGGATGCTATGAGAATGCAGGGTGACTTGGACAGGTTGGGGGAGTGGGCAGATGCATGGCAGATGAAGTTTAATGTGAACTGTTCGGTTGAAAGGAAATAGTAAAAATTGGAAAGAGCCATGGTTTTCAAGGGAAATTGGACACGGTTCAGAAAAAGAGAGAGATCTACAATAATTATAGGCAGCATGGAGTAAATGAGGTGCTTGAGGAGTATAAAGAATGTAAAAAGAATATTAAGAAATAAATTAAAAATGCTAAAAGAAGATATGAGGTTGCTTTGGCAAGTAAGGTGAAAGTAAATCCAAAGGGTTTCTACAGCTATATTAATAGCAAAAGGATAACAAGGAATAAAATTGGTCCATTAGAGAGTCAGAGAGGACAGCTATCTGCAGAGCCAAAAGAGATGGGGGAGATATTGAACAATTTCTTTTCTTCAGTATTCACCAAGGAGAAGGATATGGAATTATGTGAGGTAAGGGAAACAAGCAGAGTAGCAATGGAAACTATGAGATTCAAAGAAGAGGAGGTGCAGACACTTTTGAAAAATATGAAAACGGATAAGTTTCCAGGTCCTGACAGGATATTCCCGAGGACATTGAGGGAAGTTAGAGTAGAAATAGCAGGGGCTATGACAGAAATATTTCAAATGTCATTAGAAACGGGAATAGTGCCGGAGGATTGGCGTACTGCGCATGTTGTTCCGTTGTTTAAAAAGTGTTCCAAGAGTAAACCTAGCAATTATAGACCTGTTAGTTTGACGTCAGTTGTGGGTAAATTAATGGAAAGGATACTTAGAGATAATATATATATAAGCATCTGGATAAGCAGGGTCTGATTAGGAACAGTCAACATGGATTTGTGCCTGGAAGGTCATGTTTGACTAATCTTCTAGAATTTTTCGAAGAGGTTACTAGGGAAATTGATGAGGGTAAAGCAGTGGATGTTGTCTATATGGACTTCAGTAAGGCCTTTGAGAAGGTTCCTCATGGAAGGTTGGTTAAGAAGATTCAATTGTTGGGTATTAATGGTGGAGTAGCAAGATGGATTCAACAGTGGCTGAATGGGATATGCCAGAGAGTAATGGTGGATGGCTGTTTGTCAGGTTGGAGGCCGGTGACTAGTGGGGTGACTCAGGGGTCTGTGTTGGGTCCACTGTTGTTTGTCATGTACATCAATGATCTGGATGATGGTGTGGAAAATTGGATTAGTAAGTATGCAGATGATTCTAAGATAGGTGGTGTGGTGGATAATGAAGTAGATTTTCAAAGTCTACAGAGAGATTTAGGCCATTTGGAAGAGTGGGCTGAAAGATGGCAGATGGAGTTTAATGCTGATAAATGTGAGGTACTACATCTCGGCAGGACAAATCAAAATGGGACGTACATGGTAAATGGTAGAGAATTGAGGAATGCAGTTGAACAGAGGGATCTAGGAATAACTGTGCATAGTTCCCTGAAAGCTTTAACACCCTATCTACTGCGGTGAAACGGGTCCTAGCTTTTACAACCTTGTTAGCCCGGAGACTGATCTTGCTTAGTTGGAGGCTCACCTGTCCCCCGACACACGCCCGTTGGATTAAGGAGGTGCTTTACAATCTGAAACTTGAAAAACTTAGGTTCTCTCTCAAAGGCTCTACCAAGACATTCCTAGATACATGGAACCCTTTCTTTGAACTGGTTAACTCTCTTACCTTGTCCCCGGACTCGGAAGAGGACTGAGTGTTCTCCATCATCGTTTTGTTCTACAGCAGCTGCTTTCCCCTTAATCCCCCCCTCCCTAGAATTGTTTATTTAGATGTGTATGTATATGTATATATATATATACATATATATCACCTCTCTGTAATGCTCATCCCAGCCTATAAGCCCCTGCTGATCAGAGAGAAACCCACTGTGAAGCAAGTTAGAGTCTGGCCTGAGGGAGCTACAGAAGCACTCCAGGACTGCTTTGAGTGCACGGACTGGGACATGTTCAGGTCAGCAGCCACTCACAACCAAAACATCAATGTGGATGAGTATGCCATGTCGGTGTCGGGATACATACAGAAGTGCATGGAGGACGTCATTGTCATCAGGAACATCACAACCCGGGCCAACCACAAACCTTGGATTACTGCAGAGGTGCGTGCCATGCTGAAAGCACGAAATGCGGATTTTAAATCTGGTGATCCGGGGGCTCTGAGAACAGCGAGAGCCAACCTCAACCGCGAAATTAGGAAAGCAAAGCATGCCCATGGACAGAAAATCCAGGGTTTCTTCCAGGATAATACCAACACCAGGAACATGTGGAAAGGCATCCGGGCCATAACTAACTACAAGGCCCCTCAAATGAACTAAATAATTATTTCGGCAGGTTTGAAGCACTGAACACCACTACAGTGAGGAAATTAGAGCCACAACCAGGAGAACAGGCACTGTCTTTTGAAACTGCTGAAGTCCGCAGAATCCTGGAGGGCATTGACCAGCGAAAGGCAGCCGGACCGGATAACATACCGGGGCGTCTGCTCAGGGGATGTGCCGACCAGCTGGCTCTGGTTCTGACAGACATTTTTAACATCTCCTTGAACCAGGCCATTGTTCCATCATGTTTCAAGACAGCTACCATCGTACCAGTTCCCAAAAAGTCTACAATAACCTGCCTAAATGATTACCGCCCCGTAGCACTCACACCAATAATAATGAAGTGCTTTGAGAGGCTTATTAAGCAGCACATGGTCTCTAAACTCCCCTCCAGTTTTGACCCGTTCCAGTTTGCTTATCGCCCGAACCGCTCCACAGAGGATGCAATCTCCTCTGCAGTCCACCTGAGCCTACAACACCTGGAGGAGAAGAATACCCAAGTGCGGATGCTGCTTGTTGATTTCAGCTCAGCATTTAACACGATAATCCCCCAGCATCTGGTGAGCAAACTGGCACCCCTAGGTTTCAATACCATACTATGCAACTGGATCCTGGATTTCCTTTCCGAAAGACCCCAGTCTGTGCGGGTGGGGAAGAACACCTCCTCTGTCATCAAACTGAGCACAGGCTCCCCTCAGGGCTGTGTCCTGAGTCCGCTGCTCTTTACATTGATGACACATGACTGTGTCGCCAGGTCCACCACTAACCATATCATCAAATACGCGGATGACACAACAGTAGTGGGCCTCATCCGCAATAACGACGACCAGGCATATAGAGAGGAGGTGGAACAGCTGGTGAGCTGGTGCAGCAGGAACAACCTTCTCCTAAATGGCAACAAAACCAAGGAGATTGTAGTCGATTTCAGAAGGAAAATTCAGCCCAGTCACACTCCACTTTGCATCAACAACTCAGCAGTGGAGCAGGTGAAAAGCATCAAGTTCCTGGGGGTGCATATAACGGACACCTTAAACTGGTCCACAAACATTACATCTCTGGCAAAACGGGCACATCAGCGGTTGTACTTCCTCCGCAGGTTGAGAAGTTTACACCTCCACCCTCCCATCCTCGCCACTTTCTACAGAAGCACAATTGAGTCGGTCATGACCGGCTGTATCTCTACGTGGTGCGGCAGCTGTACAGCTGCAGACTGGAAGTGCCTTCAGAGAGTGGTGAGGACAGCGGAAAAAATCATTGGGACTTCTCTTCCTTCCATCATGGACATGGGGTACAAGCGCTGTCTGAGTAGAGCTAAGGGCATTACCAAAGCCCCCACACACCCACAATTTGGACTGTTTATACTGCTAAACTCTGGGAGGAGGTACCGCAGCATGAAGAGCGGGACAACCAGGTTCTGCAACAGCTTCATCCCCCAGGCCATAAGATTATTGAACAATCAATTAAACCGAGGCTAGAACTTTTTAAATATCGACACTTCTAATAAAAAATAAAAAAAATAACTGGAGAGTCAAATGCAACGAAATTTCGTTCTAGGTGCACTGTGTATAGGTGTATATCTGAATGACAATAAAGTTTTCATTCATTCATTCATTCATTCATTCATATATATATATATTATATATATATATATATATATATATATATATATATTTTATTTTTTTTATTTTTTATTTTTTATTTTTATATAGCACATTTTGTTTCGTCTATTTTACCATTTGTGTGTGGATGTGTACGTATGTGAGTGTTGTTTGTCCCCGTTTGGCTCCGACCTGACTTGGGTGGGTTGAAGGTGGGTGTGGGTATGGGTAAGGGTTTTGAGGATCGCTTACATACTGTTGTACAATTATGCCTTGATTATTACTGTCTGTTATTATTGTATGTATGTAAATTGCCGTGAAATTCAAATAAAAAGATTAAATTCAAGAAAGCTTTTGGTGTGCTGGCCTTTATAAATCCGAGCATTGAATATAGAAGTTGGGATGTAATGTTAAAATTGCACAAGGCATTGGTGAGGCCAATTCTGGAGTATGGAGTACAATTTTGGTCGCCTAATTATAGGAAAGATGTCAACAAAATAGAGAGAGTACAGAGGAGATTTACTAGAATGTTGCCTGGGTTTCAGCAACTAAGTTACAGAGAAAGGTTGAACAAGTTAGGTCTTTATTCTTTGGAGCGCAGAAGGTTAAGAGGGGACTTGATAGAGGTCTTTAAAATTATGAGCGGGATAGACAGAGTTGACGTGGATAAGCTTTTTCCATTGAGAGTAGGGAAGATTCAAACAAGGGGACATGACTTGAGAATTAAGGGACAGAAGTTTAGGGATAACATTAGGGGGAACTTCTTTACTCAGAGAGTGGTAGCTGTGTGGAATGAGCTTCCAGTGGAAGTGGTGGAGGCAGTTTTGATTTTATGCTTAAAAATATATTGGATGGGTATAAGGACGGGAAAGGAATGGAGGGTTATGGGTCTGAGTGCAGGTAGATGGGACTAGGGGGAAGTATTTATTAAAATAAAAAAAAATTAAAAAATGGCAAAAACGAGATGGTCTGTTTCCGTGCTGTAATGGTTATATGGTTATATGGTTATATGGTGAATAAATGTGAGGTTATCCACTTTGGTATCAAAAACAGGAAGGCAGATTTTAAATGGCATCAAGTTGGGAAAGGGAAGTACAACGGTGATCTGGGCGTCCTTGTTATAGAAACATAGAAACATAGAAAATAGGTGCAGGAGTAGGCCATTCGGGCCCTTCGAGCCTGCACCGCCATTCAATATGTTCATGGCAGATCATCCAACTCAGTATCCTGTACCTGCCTTCTCTCCATACCCCCTGATCCCTGTAGCCACAAGGGCCACATCTAAACTCCCTCTTAAATATAGCCAATGAACTGGCCTCAACTACATTCTGTGGCAGAGAATTCCAGAGATTCACCACTCTCTGTGTTAAAAAATGTTTTTCTCATCTCAGTCCTAAAATATTGCCCCTTTATCCTTAAACTGTGACCCCTTGTTCTGGACTTCCCCAACATCGGGAACATCTTCCTGCATGTTGCCTGTCCAACCCTAAAGAGAATTTTGTAAGTTTCTATAAGATCTCCCTCAATCTTCTAAATTCTAGCGAGTACAAGCCGAGTCTATTCAGTCTTTCTTCATATGAAAGTCCCAGGAATCAGTCTGGTGAACCTTCTCTGTACTCCCTCTATGGCAAGAATATCCCTCCTCAGATTAGGAGACCAAAACTGTACGCAATACTCCAGGTGTGGTCTCACAAAGACTCTCTACAACTGCAGTAGAACCTCCTTGCTCCTATACTCAAATCCTTTTGCTATGAATGCTAACATATCATTCACTTTCTTCACTGCCTGCTGCACCTGCATGCCCAGGTTTCTTCACTTCCTGCTTTCTTCACTTCCTGCTGCACCTGCAAGAAGGGTTTCGGCCTGAAACGTTGCCTATTTCCTTCGCTCCATAGATGCTGCTGCACCCGCTGAGTTTCTCCAGCATTTTTGTGTACCTGCCTACTTTCAATGACTCGTGTACCATGACACCCAGGTCTTCTTGCATCTCCCCTTTTCCTAATCGGCCACCATTCAGGTAATAGTCTACTTTCCTGTTTTTGCCACCAATGTGGATAACCTCACATTTATCCACATTATACTGCATCTGCCATGCAGTCTATGAAAGTAAACATGCAAGTACAGCAGGCAGTGAAGAAAGCGAATGATATGTTAGCATTCATAGCAAAAGGATTTGAGTATAGGAGCAAGGAGGTTCTACTGCAGTTGTACAGAGTCCTAGTGAGACCACACCTGGAGTATTGTGTGCAGTTTTGGTCCCCTAATTTGAGGAAGGACATTCTTGCTATTGAGGGAGTGCAGCGTAGGTTTACAAGGTTAATTCCCGGATGGCGGGACTTTCATATGCTGAGAGAATGGAGTGGCTGGGCTTGTACACTCTGGAGTTTAGAAGGATGAGAGCTTAATTAAAAGTATAAATGGCCTGTCCCACGAGCATGCGACTCCATGCGGCAAGCGCGACCTAACGCGGTCGCTTGAGCCGTACGGCCTCGCGGGGCCGGTCCCACTTCGATCGCCGGAGCCGTATGGAGTTGTGCCGAGCTGGTCCCGACATCGCACGGGGCTCCGAAAAACTGTCAGTGTTCAAAACTTCCGCGCGGCAACGGCCTGCCGGCCCGCAGCCGCCTCGACGGGCGTGCGCAGCGTCTCAACACCGTACGTCATGCGCGAACTTCCCGCGTCTTCGTTCGACCTCCACATCACTCACTCGACCTCTGCGCGACCTCCGCTTCCTGTTTGGTCGCGCTCGCCGCTTGCTGAAAGACCGACCCTGTATGGGGATCACTTGACCTATGCGCGACCCCTCGCGGCCCGCTTCCGGTTAGGTCGCGCTTGCCGCATGCAGTCGCATGCTCGTGGGACAGGCCCTTAATGTTGTTAAGGGTTTGACTCGCTAGAGGCAGGAAACTTGTTCCCCATGTTGGGGGAGTCCAGAACCAGGTTAAGAATAAGGGGTAAGCCATTTGGAACGGAGACGAGGAAACACTTTTTCTCACAGAGAGTTGCGAGTCTGTGAATTCTCTGCATCAGAGGGCGGTGGAGGCCGGTTCTCTGGATACTTTCAAGAGAGAGCTAGATAGTGCTCTTAAAGATAGCAGATTCAGGGGATATGAGGAGAAGGTAGACAAAAGTGCTGGAGAAACTCAGCGGGTGCAGCAGCATCTATGGAGCGAAGGAAATAGGCAACGTTTCGGGCCGAAAGCCTTCTTCAGACTGATGTGGGGGGGGGGGCAGGGAGAAAAAAGGAGAAAGCAAGAGGAAGAGCCCGAGGGCTGAGGGAGAGCTGAGAAGGGGAGGAGACAGCAAGGGCTACACGGAAATTGGAGAAGTCAATGTTTATGCCGCTAGGGTGCAGACTGCCCAAGCTGGAATATGAGACGCTGCTCCTCCAATTTCAGGTGGTGCTCACTCTGGCCATGGAGGAGGCCCAGGACAGAAAGGTCAGATTCGGAATGGGAGGGGGAGTTGAAGTGCTGAGCCACCGGGAGGTCAGGTTGGTTATTGCGGACCGAGCGGAGGTGTTCGGCGAAACGATCGCCAAGCCTACGCTTGGTCTCACCGATGTACATCAGCTGACATTTAGAGCAGCGGATGCAATAGATAGGATTGGAGGAGATGCAGGTGAACCTCTGTCACACCTGGAACGACTGCTTGGGTCCTTGAATGGAGTTGAGGGGGAGGTAAAGGGACAAGTGTAGCATCTCTTGCTACACTTGGATGGAGGGAAATTGGCAGGTGACACTTCAGGTTGCGACCCTTCTTCAGATGAAATGAATAAGGTTGCGCTAATAATTAGACACAAACATTTGTTCTGAATACATTTACAAATTTACAGACATTTAAATGCTACAATATAGGACATAAGGTAGTGTTTGTTGCTGAGTGAGTCAAGGATATGGGGAGAAGGCAGGCACGGGTATGGATTGGGATGACCAGCCATGATCACTGTGAGGAAGGGGTTAATAGTATAAGTTGATTTAGACAAGAACCCTTTGTATAGCAGGGAGTATAGTAGGGAGGATAGGGGGAGTGAAGAACGAGTACAGATGGTGACTTTTTCAAGGATGAGAACAGAGAAGATAAGGAGACTGTCCGGGATAGAACTAGGGTAAGGGTCATGAACAACTCTCTTGCGCATGCCTAATGAACTTACGTGAATATGTACACACACCCACTATGACAAGATGTCTCATTTAAATGCACATGCGATGCATGATATGGGAGGTGTCTTTGACGTCGGGTGGACGTTCCAGGACGTTCTCGTGGGAATGTGGGCTTTATGTATGATTGGAAGAAGCACAATGGGGAGGGATGAGGGTGTGACAATGATACCCATGAAATGTATAAAGATAGAAGACATCCCGATCCTCGGTGTGCCTCTAGGGGACATCAGAGGAGAGGCACCTATTCTGCAGAACATGATTTAAATAAAAAGCTTCTTTGCCGACTTTGTCTCTAAAAGCGTTTGTGATTTTGTATCTCACAATTTTTGGGGGCTCGTCTCGGGACCCCCACTCCGGCTGGCTGACGACGGTATACGGAAGAAGGGACGGTGTACCCCATTGATTTCAGCGGTCCTAGATCCCTAGATTGTCGTCAGCGGTTTGGGCGAGTGGTATCCCAGAACAGAGACTCAGCAAAGAGATGGGAGTAGTTGGAAATCGCGAGGAGACAAATCGAGTGATTCTTGTGCACAAGACCCGGGTAAGAAAACTGACTATTAAGTACTAACTCGGGCGATTAATAGATCGGGGGGAAATAGATCGGGGGGAAATAGATCGGGAGGATGGGCAATGAAAACAGAGAGCCCAAAAAGGAGGGGAAGGGCGGTAAGCCTGACCCCCGCATTCTGCTTGATAGTCCGTGGGCGAATGCTGAGTCTCTGGGGGCAGAGAAATACCCATGGAATTGGAGAAGACAAAAATGATTTGATTCTGTTATTTTGAGTTTTATACATGTAAAAGATGTATTTGTAGACCACATTGTAAGAGTAAGTAAGTAAGTTTTATTAGAATCAAAAATGTTCACTGTAGGTATGTGTATGTTCCTTTAAATAAATCAGGTCATGGTGAAAGGCGACGAACAGCTGTAAGATAACAATTAATTGTTTGTTGGCCTTAACCTAGAAGGGGAAGTTGTGAAACCAGCTTTTGGTTTTTCTGATGTTCTTTTAGATTTCTAGTCAGTAAAGATAATTTGAAAATTGTTACTAGTGCTAGGAATTGGACATTTAAAATAGTGGTGAATATGGATTGAAATAATTGGAAATAAGTTAATTGGTAAACATTCAAGTTTAGAAAGAAAGGAGAGAGAGGCAGTTAGAAGATAACAGAAGTAGAAAAACGACAGGCGTGAAAGTAATAAAGCAGGAGGAGTCAGTGGAAGATTTTTGCAAGGAGGCTAGAATATTTGAGAAGCAAGAAATTGAGTTTAGAATTAGAAAGAAGGCATACCAGAAAGGATTAAAGTTGGAAGCATTGGGATAAAGTGATGAGACTGCTTTAAAGAGAAAAGAGAAGGACAGACACGGATTATCCCTTGGGGCACCCATAAACTGAAAGGGCTAAAAAAAATACCTCCACCCTATATCCCTGATGGGGGAGGAAATGGATTAAGGCTTTGGAGGAGGAGAACGTGGGACGATTATTGATCATGGAAGATTTGAAGGCACTGTTGGTAAAAGTGATAGGAACCACTAAAGTGACAGAACTACTAAAGATGGATGGTATAAACTGATGCGAACAATGTAACAAGCAATGGCATACTGTTTGACACAGTCAGGCAGAGGGTATGGCAGACCCTCAGACAATGTTACCCACTTAAGAGGAACCCCAAGGAACAAAGGGGAGATACACAAGAAGGAAAGGCAAATAGCCTATCTGGAAAACCAGCTGAAAAGGTGGGAGAGTTGATTGATGAACATTATATTATGAACTACTGTGGTGGATGTCATTCTTCTTAAAGTCAAGCAGATTCAGCGAACAGTTGGTCTCTGCAGTCGAGAAATATCGCAAAGATAGGAAAAAGACTTGCAAACCAGCAGGAGGAGCTGTTGTCAATAAACAATGGACCTAAGTGAGTCCTATGACGGAACCAAGCAGGGCCAGAGAATTACATGCCAATAATGAATGTCTTTGGGGTACGTTTCCTCAAAAGTCCTATCAGGAGTGAAATTAATCTGGATATAAGCCCTAACAGGACTGGGGTCCCCAAGAGAGAAAGGGATTTAAAGGAGGATTTGTTTGTATTGTTCCATAAGTAACAAGCGATGTAAGAGAGAGAGAGAGATTTAAAAAATATATACTTCTGAATGTAGGACAGAGGATGATAACCTTGGGAAAAGGCAGGATATAGTTCAGACTAGATTAGGTATAAGCCCTGTAGTGTCGTTTATGATGAATAAGGTAATTAAGAGGTTTGGTAGACCTGCAGAATCAGCTTTGACAACGGATTGTTTTCATTTAGGGAGTAGCTAAGTTGGCGATAGAGACCCTTAGAGTAAAATACACATTTGGGTATGTAACACCTGCAGTCACAGGCATGGTGGAAAGAATAAATGGAACATTGAAGGTTAATAAAATAAGAATTTGTTTAATTACAAAGTTGAATTGGATCAATGCCCTGCCATTGGCACTGAAGAGATGTTGCATGCAAACTAACCGACAGGTGGCACAATGGAGAGGTCCCTACAAGAGACCGAGTTTGGAACAGTTAAAGATAGAATTTTAAAAAGTATATGAAACAGTTAATTATGATATACAAGTCTATTTATGAACAGGAAAAAGTAAAAGCTGTTGGAGGTGGACCAGGAGGAAGGACCCTTTAACCTGAAGACAAGGTGTATGTATGAGTTTTCTAAACTACCGACCGATGTTCAGGTAGAAGGTTGATATACCTGGTACCATTTCAATAATTACATGAGGGCTGTCCCGCAGGTATGAATAGATATAGTCCTGAGGTAAGTGAACAGGAGGACAAAGATGTGAGAAAAGAGTAGAGTTTGAACAAGAACGTTGTTTGACATCAGTGGTGGGCAAAATAATGGAAAGGATACTTAAGACAATATATAAGAATAGGGTAGGATTAGGAAGAATTAGCATGGATTTGTGATTGTGATGTTTGACTAATCTTGAATTTTTTGAAAAGGTTATTAGGGAAATTGATGAGGGTAAAGTGATGGATGTTGTCTAGATGAACTTCAGTAAGGCCTTTGACAATGTTCAATAAGGAAATAAGGTTGGTTAAGAAGGGTTAGTAATGAATAGCAAGATGGATTAAAAAGTGGTTGTATGGGAGATGTCAGAGAACAATGGTGGATGGATGTTTGTCAGGTTGGAGGTCAGTGACTAGAGGGGTACCTCGGGGATGTGTGTTGGGTCCACTGTTGTTTGTCATGTGAATCAATAATCTGGATGTTGGTGTGGTAATATAGATTAATAAGTATGTAGATGATACTAAGATAGGTGGTGTTGTGAATAATGAAGTAGATTTTAAAAGTGTACAGAGAGATTTAGATCATTTGGAAGAGTGGGTAGAAACATGACAGATGGGTTTAATGTTGATAAGTGTGAGATGATAAATCTTGGCAGGACAAATCAAAATTGAACGTACATGGTAAATGATTGTGAATTGAGGAATGAAGTTGAACAGGCGGATCTAGGAATAACTGTGCATGGTTCCCTGAAGGTGGAATTTCATGAAGATAGGATGGTAAAGAAAGATTTTGGTGTGTTGGCCTTTATAAATCAGAGCATTGTTATAGAAGTTGGGTTGTAATGTTAAATTGTACAAGGTATTGGGAGGTCAATTGTGGAGTATGGTGTATAATTTTGGTAGGCATAATTATAGGAAGGATGTAACAAACTAGAGAGAGTACAGAGGAGATCAATTAGAATGTTGACTGGGTTTCAGCAACTTAGACACAGAGAAAGGTTGAACAAGTTAGGTCTTTATTATTTAGGAAAGATAGAAGGTGTCCCAACAAATACAAGGAATGATGTATTCCTAAGGAAATATTTACTGGCAGTATCTCGTTCTATTACAGTATAAGAACCAAGGGGCTGCTGGCACAGAGTCCCCATCTCGACTTTCCAATCCATTCTGTGAAAGCGGGGACTGGGATCTTGTAACATCATGGAAGGAAGAAAGCTGCAACCTAAGTGACTGGACCCTACCTGGTGTTACTAATCACCGAGACAGCAGTACGAACAAAAGAAAAAGGGTGGACACACGCAAGCCGATTTAAGTGTCCTGTGGAGGCCCCCACCAAACAATATCAGCCCGTGGACTGTGCGCAAAGGAGAGGAACCATTGACTTTAATATTTAACAAGAACCTGCAGGAAAAATGAAGATTTCGTGTTGGTGGGTCATGTGTTGGGTGGTTACCCCAACTATGTAAGCATACAGAGTGTTTAAATGCAGGAAAGTGTAGGTATTGGATATGTGCAGATAGAACAGGGAGAATCAGCCTAAGATTGAAGATAATGATAGTAGCAGGAGAAACAGAATTAAGGCAATTATATGAGGAGGGAATACCTACAGGAGGGAAGGGAGCCAACACCTGGCTTGCCTGGATGATGTACACGGCCAGGAGTATGCAACACACCAATTGCTACACCTGCGCCAGAGCTAAGCCTCAGCTGGTTCCAGAACCATTTCCCTTGAATTGGGATAGGACACCTGGGGCTATGTCATGTATACTACAGCTATTCACGAATCCCATCCTACCAAAGGATGCGACCTGCCAGAGTTATCATTACCTATTCCCGGCTAGCAACAACAATACAAAGGGCCAAAGGACAGACCTTCGACACACACATATATATAGTTGCGATAGCGGTGCCAAGAGGGTACACGATGAATTCAAAGCCAGAAACCAGATAGCTGCGGGCCTTTGAGTCCATACTCTTCTGGTGGTCCACACTTAATAAAAATGTGGACTGGATCAACTACCTATACTACAATAAACAACGCTTTATAAATTACACTCGAGATGCGGTTGAAGGATTAGCGGGAACAACTGACAGATACCAGCCTAATGGCCTGGCAAAATCGCATGGCCTTAGACATGCTACTGGCTGAGAAGGGAGAAGTTGTGTAAGTTTGGGGAACAATGTTGCACCTCATCCCCAACAACACTGCGCCTGATGGGTCAGTGTCGAGAGCCGTAGCAGGTCTCACCTCCTGTTCCTATCGAATGAGAGGAAGATAGGGAGCCAAAGTTCTGCTGCTAGCATTAGAGAAGGGCAGATAGTATAAATCAAAGATTGCAGTAGCAAAAGTAAAAGTGTGGATTGTGAGGAAGGGTTAATAGGTATAAGTTGATTTAGACAAGAACCTTTGTATAGTAGGGAGTATAGTAGGGAGAGTAGGGGGAGTGAAGAACGAGTACAGATGGTGACTTTTTCAAGGATGAGAACAGAGAAGATAAGGAGACCGTCCGGGATAGAACTAGGTAAGGTCCTGAACAACTCTCTGTGCGCATGCCTAATGAACTTACATGAATATGTACACATACCCACTATGACAAGATGTCTCATTTAAATGCACATGCGATGCATGATATGGGAGGTGTCTTTGACGTCGGGTGGACGTTCCAGGACGTTCTCGTGGGAATGTGGGCTTTATGTTATGATTGGAAGAAGCACAATGGGGAGGGATGAGGGTGTGCATTGATACCCATGAAATGTATAAAGATAGAAGACATCCCGATCCTTGGTGTGCTCTAGGGGACATCAGAGGAGAGGCACCTATTCTGCAGAATATGATTTAAATAAAAAGCTTCTTTGCCGAATTGTCTCTAAAAGCATTGTGATTTTGTATCTCCAATTTTAATGAATGGCGGTGCTGTCTCGAAGGGCCGAATGCCTCCTCCTGCACTTATTTTCCATGTTTCTATGCTTCTAATTGATCAGGGATATGGGGAGAAGGCAGGAACGCGGTACTGATTAGGGGATGATAGCCATGATCTCATTGAATGTGGTGCTGGCTCGAAGGGCCGAATGGCCTACTCCTACACCTGTTGTCTATTGTCTAAAATGTGCTGCTATTTCATCTTTTATAATCAGTGAGGCTATTGTGTGGAGGTGGGGATCAGGGGAGGGGAGGGGAGGGGAGGGGAGGGGAGGGGGAGGGGGAGGGGAGGTTGGTTGGAACGTGGTGTCGCAGTTGTCACGGTTCCTGTCCCCACCCCCCGGGGTTGGAGCCGCGACACAAACTATCACTCTGGAATGTAGCATTTTGAATGATGCAGCCAATCGGCAGCAGCGCCGGGGGCCGGGACACAGACAGACGGCGTTGGAGGAGGTCGTGTCTGGTGTCTGCTCTGCTCAGCTATACTCTACCCTTCCCTACCATCATCGACTATACTATACTCTAGGTGCGGCGGGGACGGGTGGCGACAGAAGGGGAGTGGGTGAAGTGGCCACGCTCCCGCTCCTTGTTCCCGGCGCCGCGGCGAAGCTTCTGCTGCTCGGACCCCGCAGGGACCATCACTCGGTGAGTCTGTCTGTCCCTGGCCCCGCACAGGTGACCGCTCCTCCCGGCGCCGGGGGCCCTGCGGACGGGGGCGGCTCCCAGCCTCACCCCCTTGACTGCCTCCCTCCCCTTAAACACCGACCCACGGTACCGCTGTCATTGCCCAGGGGCGCTTCACCGCTGAATTCAACTAACCGCACACTTTAAAGAAGTATTGTACAAGTTATTGACATTTTAACTTTACAAAAACTACTTTTAAAGCCGCTTCCACTTGCCCTGCCTGTCAATGACGTCACGATGGAATCCCGAATCTCATTGACATAAAATCTAAACAAAATCTGTTTCATTCAAATTCTTCCGTTTTCATTCACAATAATGTCACTCAGGGAATCCGAATGTCATTGACATAAAACATCGTGTGGGGGTGGGATAGGGTAGAGGTGAGGAGTGGGGGAGCAGGCAGGCAGGGAGAGGGGTTATGGAGGGAGGAAGGGATTGAGAGGTGATTGAGGGAGGAGGCGAGGGGAAAGAAGAGGGAAGGTGAAGAGGATGCCTGGTGTGTGGCCGAGCCTCGGGGCTGTAGCCGGGCTTTGGGCGCTAGGGAGCGGACACAGACACAGACTGGACCCTGAGCGTGGCTCCGGGCCCTAGGCTGGGGTTCCGAGCCGGTGTGGGGTCTGGGGCTGCTGCTCCGGGCCCGCGGGGAGGGTGAGGAGCTGGACCTGGGGCAAGGACTAGGCAGCAGCCTCGTCCTCTCCCACTCCTAGACCGCAGCCTCAGCCTCTCCCACCCCCAGACCACAGCTCAGCCTCTCCCTCCCATGGCTCCAGACCTGTCCACACGTGACGCCTGTATGCTCGTGAATAGTCGTCCAAAGAGTCGTACTTTTTCCTGGTCGCCGCTGGATTTTTAACGTGTTGAACATTTTTGCCGACCTGCTGCGACTATGACGGGTGCAGGCAGTTGCCGAAAAAAAATTGCCTAAAAATTGTTGAGGAAACCTTGTTTATGGCTCACAGTCAGGTGGGGGCTGTAAAGCCCACTTGGTTCATAGAAACATAGACATAGAAACATAGAAACTAGGTGCAGGAGGAGGCCATTTCGGCCCTTCAAGCCAGCACCGCATTCATTGTGAGCATGGCTGATCGTCCCCAATCAACAACCTGTGCCTGCCCTCTCCCCATATCCCTTGACTCCACTAGCCCCCAGAGCTCTATCCAACTCTCTCTTAAATCCATCCAGTGACTTGGCCTCCCACTGCCCTCTGTGGCAGGGAATTCCATAAATTCACAACTCTCTGGGTGAAAACGTTTATTTCTCACCTCAGTCTTAAATGACCTCCCTTTATTCTAAGACTGTGGCCCTGGTTCTGGACTCACCTTTACATGGGGAACATTTTCCCTGCATCTAGCTTGTCCAGTCCTTTTATAATTTTATATGTTTCTATAAGATTCCTCCTCATCCTTCTAAACTCCAGTGAATACAAGCCTAGTCTTTTCAATCTTTCCTCATATGACAGTCCCGCCATCCCAGGGATCAATCTCGTGAACCTAAGCTGCACTGCATCGATCACAAGGATGTCCTTCCTCAAATTAGGAGACCAAAACTGTACATCAAATTAGGAGACCAAAACTGTTCCAGTTGGATTGTCTGGTCCCTGTATTGTCTTAGATAGACACAAAATGCTGGAGTAACTCAACAGGACAGGCAGCATCTCTGGAGAGAAGGAATGGGTGACGTTTCTGGTCTAGACGCTTCTTCAGACAGATATCGGGAGTGGGAGGTACATAGATAAGAAAGTGTATAGGCAAGGAAATCTATGTGTATCGGTAAGGATATCTCCCACTCCCCTGACATCAGTCTGAAGAAGGATCTCGACAGGAAACGTCACCCATTCCTTCGCTCCAGCGATGATGCCTGTCCCGCTGAGTTTCTCCAGCATTTTGTGTCCATCTTTGGTGTAAAGCAGCATCTGCAGTTCCTTCCTACACAAGCCATTTGGGCAGGCCGATGGGGGTGAGTAGGAGGGGTTGCGGGAGACGTGTAAAATCACAAAGGATAGTGAGTGAGGAGAAGTGGTGAGTATGGACGACAAGGTCACTGTTGACGGTGCAGGTTTAAAAGGGTGGCACGGTGGCACAGTATAGAGTTGCTGCCTTACTGCGCTTGCAGCGTCGGAGACCAGGTTTCAATCCCGACTACAGGTGTTGTATTTACAGAGTTTGTACATTCTCCTCGAGACCGCGTGGGTTTTCTCCGAGATCTTTGGTTTTCTCCCACACTCCAAAGACGTACAGGTTTGTAGGTTAATTGGCTTGGTATACATGTAAATGAACCCTAGCCTGTGTGGGGTAGTGATAATGTGTGGGTTCGCTGGTCAGCATGGACTTGGTGAACGGAAGGGCCTAGTTTCTGCGCTGTATCTCTGAAATAAACTGAGCTAAACTGAGGTGCAGTGTTGTGGGAAGCTTTGCCAGTTTTCACGTGGCCTGTGGCTTGTGTTGTCTGAGATATTATCTGCTGTTTGGGCACAGCCTCGCATGTTGAGTGGAAGCAGTGTTGACTCTGCAGCTGGTACTGGCTGGCGCCAGCCGGTTGAAAAAACCCCGCACATATGCTGCAAGTCCGAAATGAAAACGGGAGAGGCGTTGTAGGCTTTGCAGGTCTGACCTCATTAATGTGTCAGGTCACCGACCCTCCATTGAAAGAGTCATAAAACAGAGAAACAGGCCCTTCAGCCCTACTCCTCGCCATGCCGACAAAGGGGCCTTCCCGGGCTGCTCCCATTTGCCTGTGTTTGGCCCATATCCCTCTAAACCTTTCCAATCCGTATCCCTAACCAAACATCGTTTAAACACTGTAAATCACTTCCTCTGGCAGTTCGTTCCATGTCCCCTCCACTCACTGTTGGAAAGGTTGCCCCTCAGGTTGCCCGTAAAATCATTCTCCTGTCACCCACGCCTCTGTCCCCTAGTTGTAGATTCCCAGACAATAGGTGCAGGAGTAGGCCATTCGGCCCTTCAAGCCATCGCCGCCATTGAATGTGATCATGGCTGATCATCCACAATGAGTACCCAGTTCCTGCCTTCTCCCCATATTCCCTAACTCCTCTATCTTCAAGGGCCCTATCTAGCTCTCTCTTGAAAGTATCCAGAGAACCGGCTCCACCACCCTCTGAGGCAGAGAATTCCACAGACTCACAACACTGTGTGCAAAAATGTTTCCTCATCTCCGTTCCAAATGGCTTATCCCTTATTCTTAAACTGCGGCCCCTGGTTCTGAACTCCCCGAACATCGGGAACATGTTTCCTGCCTCTGGTGTATCCAAACCCTTAATAATCTTATATGCTTCAATGAGATCCGCTCTCACCCTTCTAAACTCCAGAGTGTACAAGCCCAGCTGCTCCAATCTCTCAGCATATGACAGTCCCGCCATCCCGGGAATTAACCTTGTTAGCCTACGTTGCACTCCCTCAATTGCAAGAATGCCCTTCCTCAAATTTAGAGATCAAAACTGCACACAATGCTCCAGGTATGGTCTCACTAGGGCACTGTACAACTGCAGAAGGACCTCTTTGCTCCAATACTCAACTCCTCTTGATATGAAGGCCAACATGCCATTCGCTTTCTTCACTGCCTGGTGTACCTGCATGGTTACTTTCATTGACTGATGAACAAGGACCCCCAGATCCCGTTGTACTTCTCCTTTTCCCAACTTGACACCATTTAGATAATAATCTGCCTTCCAAAGTGGATAATCTCACATTTATCCACATTAAACTGCATCTGCCATGCATCTGCCCACTCACACAACCTGTCCAAGTCACCCTGCATTCTCATAGCATCCTCCTCACACTTCACACTGCCACCCAGCTTTGTGTCATCTGCAAATTTGCTAATGTTACTTTGCATCCCTTCATCCAAATCATTGATGTATATTGTAAATAGCTGCGGTCTCAGCACCGAGCCTTGTGGTATCCCACTAGTCACTGCCTGCCATTCTGAAAGGAACCCGTTATTCCATATTCTTTGTTTCCTATCTGCCAACCAATTTTCTATCAATGTCAGCACTCTACCCCCCAATACCATGTGCCCTGCCATGTGCAGGGAGGGTGTGTAGGATGACAGCAATGTGTTCTCCCCCCCCTCCCTCACTGGGCCAGCGGGCAGGGTGCTAGTGCCCAGTGAAGAGCTGCCCCTCACACTGTCTTTCTCTTTGCTCACAGTTACTGCGGAAGAGTGGCAGTGCCGTGCTCGGGCTGAGTCTCGGGGTGGTGGTGCTACGGTGAGGATGTCCCGCCGCAGTCCCCGTCTGGCCACCAACGGCTACTACCAGCACAACGACGCAGCCTCCAGCAGCAGCGGCGGCTCCACCAAATCAGGCGCTCCCTCTTACATGGAGACTCCCGTCAGGTACGTCTCTCTAACTCTCTCTTGTATCCTTCCCCCCCCCCTCCCTCTCGTTCTTTGCTCTCTATGTTATGCTCCTTTCTAACAGTCTTCTTCTGTCGTGTGTCTTTTAGACCTGCAGCTCCATTGAGGCGAGCCAGGCCAACGTGTCATCGTCCAGGGCAATCAGACCTCGTTCACCATTCGGTGGCCGATGTTTGGGGCAACTGGTGACTATGTGCTCCACTGTCTGTGTTGGGTCCCCACACTCGCAGGAGGCGCTCGCTGTCCGCGAGGCCCCACCTCTTCATCGCTACTCCATAGCATCCGATGCCTGTCCTCAAGCGGTTGAGGGTTGTCCACTGCTTTCGGGGCAGGTCCTGGCCAGGGACGTCCATGGGGTCATTGATGTACTGGTGTAGCCTGGATGGTTCCGCTGACTTCCACTGGTCTCTCCATCTCGTCTTTCTAACAGTAAAGATGCAGCCTCCACCCTTGTACCTCACTCGGAGCTGTGTATCACAACTCCAACTCTCCCCCCTCTCCTCCCTCAGCACAGCCTCCCAACTCCCAAACCCTCCCCTCCCTCCCTCCCATTCCCCCCTCCCCCCAACTCCAACTGAACCTTTCCCTACAGGAAAAAGTTCCAGACAAAAACTCAAGGAAAATTCCAACAGTCTCTTCTTTCCTGCTTGGAATCTCAGGTGGAGGATGATTGGATGTAGGGTATATATTCTTTTGGCCAAGGGCAGGGTTGCCGTGCCAATAAGTTGTTGATGAAGCCATTCGGTTGATGGGCTCGTGAGGGATGTTGGAGGGAACGTGAACAGGGGCTGCCTGACCCGCTGAATTACTCCAGCACTTTGTGACTTTTTTTAATAAACCAGCATCTGCAGTTCCTTGAGGAGGGGGAGAGGGAGAGAGAGAGTCATGAGAAACATTCTTCTTCCCCCCCCCCCCCTTCCCAGCTCTAACAAGCGACTCTCTCCATCCCTCCCCCACCCAAGTGGCAGACTATTATCTAAATGGTGGCCGATTAGGAAATGGGGAGATGCAGCGAGACCTGGGTGTCATGGTACACCAGTCATTGAAAGTAGGCATGCAGGTGCAGCAGGCAGTGAAGAAAGCGAATGGTATGTTGGCCTTCATAGCAAGAGGATTTGAGTATAGGAGCAGGGAGGTTCTACTGCAGTTGTACAGGGTCTTGGTGAGACCACACCTGGAGTATTGCGTGCAGTTTTGGTCTCCAAATCTGAGGAAGGACATTATAGCCATAGAGGGAGTGCAGAGAAGGTTCACCAGACTGATTCCTGGGATGTCAGGACTTTCATATGAAGAAAGACTGGATAGACTTGGCTTATACTCGCTAGAATTTAGGAGATTGAGAGGGGATCTTATTGAAACGTACAAAATTCTTATGGGGTTGGACAGGCTAGATGCAGGAAGATTGTTCCCGATGTTGGGGAAGTCCAGGACAAGGGGTCACAGCTTAAGGATAAGGGGGAAATCCTTTAAGACCGAGATGAGGAAAAACTTTTTCACACAGAGAGTGGTGAATCTCTGGAACTCTCTGCCACAGAGGGTAGTTGAGGCCAGTTCATTAGCTATATTTAAGAGGGAGTTAGATGTGGCCCTTGTGGCTAGAGGGATCAGGGGGTATGGAGAGAAGGCAGGTACGGGATACTGAGTTGGATGATCAGCCATGATCATATTGAATGGCCTACTCCTGCACCTATTTTCTATGTATCTATGTATCTAAGTCACACCAGCTTCTCATTCTCACTTAGCAAATGGCTAACAATGGCCGGTTTCCTTTATCATCGTTACTTTTTTGCTTCTCTTTCACAATCCTGGTCTGCCTCCGTCCTAAATCGTTGCCCTTTATCATTTCAGGTTGCACAAGAAAAGGTCAAACAGCAAGAGGCCGAGACCTGTGCCTGGTGTCAAACGTTCGCCAGTCAACAGTCTAAGTAGCTACGTCAGCAACGTCAGCAATTCCTCCAAGCGCTCTCAGCACTCTCAGCGCTCTCTGCACCTCGGCAGCAGCAGCGGCTGGCAGGAGCCCGTCGGTACGTGTCCGGGGAGGGCAGCGCGGGCGGTGGAAGCAGGGCACCGGCGCATTTCTTTAGTCAGAGGCTGGTGAATCAGTGGAATTCATTGCCACTGAAGGCTGTGGAGACCGTCAGTGAATACTTTTAAGGCAGAGATAGACAGATTCTTCATTAGTACCGGGGTTACAGGGAGACACAGGAGAATGGGGTCAGGAGGGAGAGAGTTCTGCCATGATGGAATGTCTGAGTAGACTTGATGGGCCGAATGGCCTAATTCTCCTCCTATCACTTATGACCTTTTGACGTCAGTGTTCTTCAAGCCTTAGCCCTTCCCTCCAACAGACTGGTTAAGGGCTTCTCCTTGGTTTAAAGCACCGCCATCACTGGTGCACGTCAGAGACTCGTGGTGCAGTATCTCAGTTTTATGGCCCTGTCTCACGGTGCGAGTCCACCCACGAGTGATCACGAGTGAAAGAAAAAATCACACTCGTGGTTGTCTACGAGATTCCAAGTTTATGTTCACGAGTTTAAACGAGTTCCCACGTGTATGTCTAAGTTTGCCGTTTACTTCTCATTTCTGCGATGTACCAAGTTCCTCTCCCGAGTTACTCTTGAGCCAACCGTGAATGAAGGTCTGTTTTAAGTATCAAATAGAGGAGCTGGACAGCATTTCATACAGTAAGTATATTCTGATTCATTATTGAAAGTTATTCAATTTCAGAACTTAAAAAAACTAGGCAGGATCTCGGCCCCGCACTCGCTGCCATTGTGCAGCAAGGAGGCGGTGGCGGCAAAGCAACAGTGTTAAAGAAGACAGCTCCATCCTGCGGCTTTGAGTTAAAGATAGAATTCAGCGCGGCCGCATCTATTGATGTGACCTACAAAGGGAAAATGCGCACCGTCCAGTGCCAGAGCAGTTATACTTATGATTTGTTTGAAGCACGCATCACGTTAGTTAGTAGACCAGCGGGCGGAGGTTTGGTATATTTTAATTGAATTTACTGCCAGGTCTACACACTGCGGGGAGACGGGAGATGAAATCTTTGAATGTGGACGGATGTCTCCGCGCCTGCTCGTTCTAAGCGGGATATATTTTTAGTTGCCTTTCAAGCCGGGCTTTGGTTTTATTCCTTGTTTTTGTTTATTCGCACACACTTTTCGTGTGTGAGGGTGTGAGAAGTCCATGCCGGGTGCCGGCGGGCCGCAGCCGCTGTTCTTTCACATCAGTTGCACATCAGATTGTTGGGAGACGGAGCTCAGGGTTCGCCTCCTGAGCTGCTTTGGTGCCCAGGCGTGAGTTGAGGTGGAGGGAGGTGGGGGCGGAGGGGGGGTTTGAGCAGGCATCATTAATCTGCCTGGGGTGACAAGGCTCTTGGGTTAGGCTGGGATCATTCTCTGCTCTCATCTCTCTCTTTCTGTGTGTGCATTATCAGGGGGAAGAGCGGTCTACCTCCCTGGGACACAAAACCTCTGCCGCCTGCCCCTTGCAGCCATCAACTTGTTTGTTCCTTTGGTGTGCCTCATCTGCCCTGCTCCCATCCCAGCCCTGCCTCAGCTCTCTGCCCCATTCTCTTGGAAATGTCGCTTCCGCCGCTGTAACGAGGAGGGGTCCGGCTGGCTGGCTTAGTGGGTGGGTGGGCAGTGAGGGGGCGTAGGTACAAACCACCGAATCCATTCTCAAAAGTCTGGCAGAGCCGTATAGAACTCACGTTTCTCTCTGCTTCATATACGTGGGAATTCCCTCAGTATGGTCACTCAGCGGGACAGGCAGCATCTCCGGAGAGAAGGAATGGGTGACGGGATGACGTATCCAAAAGTCTGCTGCGTCTTTGTGTTACTCCAGCACTGTGTGTTCACTTTTTGTCAACCAGCATCTGCCCTTTCTTGTGTATGACATTATTTGTATCCATGGCAGTTGATTGTCGCTCCCTTCAGTTTCCCAGGGGGGTCGGGACGGGAGTTGGGTGGGAAAGGTGGGGGGGGGGGGGGGGGGAGGGGAGAGGGTGGGTGACCTATTATGGGAGATAAGTGTGGGAGAGGTGTACTGACTGTGTGGGCAGACACTTTGGTAGTGATTGCCAACCAGTCTCAAAAGCCGCTGTGTCTCCCTGTCCCTGAGATTGCAGGGAGCGATCAAACAGCACAATACCCCCCTCCCCCTCCACGCCAACATGAAGGGCAACGATACCAAGGCTTTAATCAGAAACAGCACGCAGGCGACTATCACCCGCCATAACGCGAGAGAGATCATGCACTATTGTAGGTCTCCTTTGCACGTCGGTGTTTCTGTCTTTCTCCATCTCATTGTTTGTCTGTCTGTCGCCACCCCCACCCCCACCCCTCTGCTTCCCGGCCATGTGTGTGACCCCTTCCCTCCCCTCTCCAGCTCCCAGCCCATTGCACTGGGCGCGGGGGCTTCGCACCGTCTTCACGTCGGCGACGCCAGCAGGTCAGTGCCAGTCACCCCGGGGCAGATGCTCGGGGGCTCTCTCCCAGCGTGGCCCTGGATGGGGGGGGGGGGGGGAGATGGGAGTCAGCTCATGCCACACCTTGGGCCACCACCAACCACGTCCACACGCTCGGTAGAACAGGAGCTGAGACTGGGAACTGTACCGCCATTGCCCCCTCCCTCTGCAACTGCAAACAACCCCACTGTCCTGCTCACCTAACCCGCCCATCCCTTCTCTCTGAGTATTGAAGGTGCTTCTGGTCTGCAGTTTACAATAGTCACGAAAATACACTGCATCTTTAGAAAGGAAAATTACAAAACAAGTCAATCCCACTGGATAGGCCTTAGTCATGGTGCTGTACAACACAGAAACGGGTCCTTCGGCCCAGCTTGGCCGTGCCGTCCAAGTTGGCGTCTTGGGATAGTCCTATTTGCCTGCTTGTGGCCCATAGCCCTCTAAACCCTTCCCATCCATTTATCTGTCGTTAATAACCTTAAGTCTACGTGAGCCTGCTTCAGTTTCCTGAGCCCAACTCGGAGAGAAGTCTCCCCCCTTTCCAGGGTTAATCGCTCCACTGTTTATAATGCTCTCTGCATTATGAAGTCCTCGACAGTGAACCCCATGGGCAATCACTACCAAAGTGTCTGCCCACACAGTCAGTACACCTCTCATACACTTGTCTGCTGTACTAAGTCACCCCAACTCTCCCCTCCCCCCACTCCCCTCCCTCCTCCCCCCCCCCTCCTCCTCCCCCCCCCCTTTCCCTCCCAACTTCAGTCCCGTTCCGACCCCCTGGGAAACAGAAGGGAGCGACAATCAACTGCCACGGATACAAATAATGTCATACACAAGAAAGGGCAGATGCTGGTTGACAAAAAGTGAACACACAGTGTTGGAGTAACACAAAGACGCAGCAGAATTTTGGAAACGTCATCCCGTCACCCATTCCTTCTCTCCAGAGATGCTGCCTGTCCCGCTGAGTTAAAGAGTGCCCACGGTAGACTCACCAGTCACTACGGTAAACTCACGGGCTACTACGTTCTTACAACGAGTTTAAAAGTTTACAATTTTTACTTCAAGAGTAAATTTGACTCGTGGAAATCTTTCATCATGTTGAACGTTTTTCACGAGTTAACAAGTTTCCCGAGTACCTGCCGTTAGCGTTATGAGTCGCTAAGTTATGCTCACGAGTTCCGTGAGACGGGTTTAAGTTGGAAACGAGCCCTATGGGAGGCGGGCGGGCGGACAGGAGAGGGGCGCACTGCCGCTCTGCTGTGGGGCCTGTGTGTGGTAACACACACGGTTCAGTTACTGTGGGGAGCGCTGGGTCAGGGTCTGATGCCCTCTGGTGGTGGGAGGTGACCGACACCGAGCTGCAGTTACTGAGAGGCGAGGGATTATACCTTCCTTTATAGGAAGGAACTGCAGATGCTGGTTTACACTAAAGATAGACACAAAATGCTGGAGTAACTCAGCAGGACAGGCAGCATGAGGTCATAAGTGATAGGAGCAGAATTAGTCCATGTGTCCCATCAAGTCTACTCCGCCATTCAATCACGGCTGATCTATCTTTACCTCCTAACCCCATTCTCCTGCCTTCTCCCCATAACCCCTGACACCCGTACTAATCAAGAATCTATCTATCTTGCATTAAAAATATCCACTGACTTGGCCTCCACAGCCTTCTGTGGCAAAGAATGCCACAGATTCACCACCCTCTGACTAAAGACATTCCTCCTTATCTCCTTCCTAAAGGAGCGTTGTTTAATTTTGAGGCTATGAACTCTAGTCCTCGACTCTCTCACAAGTGGAAACATCCTGTCCACATCAACTCTAACCAAACCTCTCACTTTTCGGTAAGTTTCAATGAGGTCCCCTTCATTCTTCTAAACTCCAGCGAGTACAGGCCCAGTGCCGTCAAACGCCTTTCTGGAGAGAAAGAATGGGTGACATTTCAATCGAGACTCTTCTTCAGACTTAGTCAGGGGAGAGGGCGATCTGGAAGGGTAAGGTGCGAAAACGAGAGATCAAAGGGGACAAAGTTCAATAAAAATGTAGAATAGATCATTGTTAGCTAGGGGAAGCTGACAACAAAGCATACAAAGATAAAATGTAATCAGGAGGACAGTTAAACTGGCCGGAGAGCTGGGATGGTGGAGGGATGGAGAGAGAGAGGGGGAAAACAAGGGTTACTTTAATTTAGAGAGGTCAACATCATATAGTTGGGTTGTAAGATGTCCAAGCGAAATATGAGGTGCTGTAATATTTTCCTATGATGACTTGCCTCAGTAACCTGTATCTCGCATCCAGCAGTCACAGGGCTGTCCAGCTTTGAGGACAGCTACGAAGAGAAATTCAACAGAGCATACGGCAGGATGGGGATACTGACAGCGCCTTCCACTTCTTCCAACATCTACTTGTCGTCCACATCTGGCTACTCCACCCAGGATGAGCTGCAGGGTAAGTGGAACGTTCATCATCTCACCCCCCACGTCCCTCATCCTGAACAGCTAACGCGCGGCACGTTGCACTATCAGCAGAGAGGACACACTGGCTGGGGCTGGAACAGAGGCTTTAGGGATTTCATATTGAAGTTGGGCAGTGGGGTAGCTGAGCGGGCACTTACTGCGGTGGGTGGATGAGTGGGTGAGAGGTGTTACTAGGGTGGGGACAGGTTGGGTGGGAGATGTTACTAGGGTGGGGACAGGGTGGGTGGGAGATGTTACTAGGGTTGGGACAGGGTGGGTGGGAGATGTTACTAGGGTTGGGACAGGTTGGGTGGGAGATGTTACTAGGGTGGGGACAGGTTGGGTGGGAGATGTTACTAGGGTGGGGCAGATAGATGGCGGCAGTTACTAGGGCATGGACAAGGTGGGCTGGTGAGTGGAGGAGGTAACCAGGGTGGGGACAAGGTGGGTGGGTGGTAGATGTTGGGCCTGGGCACTGGGTGAATTGGGGATGTTGCTAAGGTGTGGACAGGGGGGTGAGTGGAGGATGGTGTGGGGGGGAGTGAGTGGAGGATGTTGAGGGGTATGGGGGGGGTGAGAGGGGCGGAGTGGAGGATATTGGGAGGTGTGCGGTGGGTGTGGAGGATGCGGGGTGGGTGAGTGGAGGATATTGAGGGTTGTGGGGGGGTGAGTGGAAGATGTGGGTGGGAGGTGAGGGAGGGTGTTGGGGGGTGGGGGTGAGTGGAGGGTGTTGGGGAGTGTCAGGGGTGAGGAGGATGTTGGGGGGGGGTGAACATCCCATTGCTGGGGCAGGGTGAGGTTGAGTGGGCTATTACAAGGTTTCGGGACATGGGGTGGGTACATGTGCTGTTACTGGGAAGGGGTGAGGGACATGTAAGCGGGCTGACGATGGGGATGGTAAATGGAGCGGGTGGGGTGTGAGGGTCCCGTTACTGGGGCAGGTGAGTGGCTGTTAGTGAGGTGGGCTGTGGGTGGGTGAGTGGGCTGTGGACTGACACTGGGCAGGAGCTGAACGTGTTGTACTGGATTGCAGATTTCCTAGATGCTGGGTTACATCAGGGGGACTGAGCTGTTATTTGGGGCAGCTAATCGCTATTCATTCACACACACGCACACACACAAATGTACACACAAAAAAACAAACACAAAAAATAGGGTGCTGCCATTTCACTCTGCATAGCGCCTGTTCACCAAGGTGTGGAAAGTGATGCAGCTTCTGCTAAAGAGCATCGTTCCATTGCAATCTTCAGGTTGTTTCAGCAACAACACCCTGTGTATCCATCCACTTAAAATCATTAATGAATCCACTTCCTGCAGCGTTTTGGAGAGCATATTCTGGATCCTGTCAGTATTAAATCTGTGACCTCTGTTTATTGATCCCTCAATAGCAAAACCTTTCTCGTTTAGAACCCTGCTACAATCTTCAACGTTTGATAGGTCATTGGACAAAGTCAGCATGGATTTATGAAAGGTAAATCATGTCTGACGAATCTTATAGAATTTTTCGAGGATGTAACTAGTAGAGTGGATAAGGGAGAACCAGTGGATGTGTTATATCTGGACTTTCAGAAGGCTTTCAACAAGGTCCCACATAAGAGATTAGTATACAAACTTAAAGCACACGGTATTGGGGGTTCAGTATTGATGTGGATAGTGAACTGGCTGGCAGACAGGAAGCAAAGAGTAGGAGTAAACGGGTCCTTTTCAGAATGGCAGGCCGTGACTAGTGGGGTACCGCAAGGCTCAGTGCTGGGACCCCAGCTATTTACAATATATATTAATGATTTGGATGAGGGAATTGAATGCAACATCTCCAGGTTTGCGGATGACACAAAGCTGGGGGGCAGTGTTAGCTGTGAGGAGGGTGCTAGGAGGCTGCAAGGTGACTTGGATAGGCTGGGTGAGTGGGCAAATGCATGGCAGATGCAGTATAATGTGGATAAATGTGAGGTTATCCACTTTGGTGGCAAAAACAGGAAAGTAGACTATTACCTGAATGGTGGCCGATTAGGAAAAGAGGAGATGCAACGAGACCTGGGTGTCATGGTACACCAGTCATTGAAAGTAGGCATGCAGGTGCAGCAGGCAGTGAAGAAAGCGAATGGTATGTTAGCATTCATAGCAAAAGGATTTGAGTATAGGAGCAGGGAGGTTCTACTGCAGTTGTACAGGGTCTTGGTGAGACCACACCTGGAGTATTGCGTACAGTTTTGGTCTCCTAATCTGAGGAAGGACATTCATGGCATTGAGGGAGTACAGAGAAGGTTCACGAGACTGATTCCTGGGATGTCAGGACTTTCATATGAAGAAAGACTGGATAGACTCGGCTTGTACTCGCTAATACTTACAAAATTCTTAAGGGGTTGGACAGGCTATAACCATATAACTATATAACCATAACAGCACGGAAACAGGCCATCTCGGCCCTTCAAGTCCGTGCCGAACATTAAAAAAAAAAAACATTTTAATTAAAAATAAATACTTCCCCCTAGTCCCATCTACCTGCACTCAGACCATAACCCTCCATTCCTTTCCCGTCCATATACCCATCCAATCTATTTTTAAAGGATAACATCGAACCTGCCTCCACCACTTCCACTGGAAGCTCATTCCACACAGCTACCACTCTCTGAGTAAAGAAGTTCCCCCTAATGTACCCCCTAAACTTCTGTCCCTTAATTCTCAAGTCATGTCCCCTTGTTTGAATCTTCCCTACTCTCAATGGGAAAAGTTTATCCACGTCCACTCTGTCTAACCCGCTCATAATTTTAAAGACCTCTATCAAGTCCCCTCTTAACCTTCTGCGCTCCAAAGAATAAAGACCTAACTTGTTCAACCTCTCTCTGTAACTTAGTTGCTGAAACCCAGGCTACATTCTAGTAAATCTCCTCTGTACTCTCTCTATTTTGTTGACATCCTTCCTATAATTAGGCGACCAAAATTGTACTCCATACTCCAGAATTGGCCTCACCAATGCCTTGTACAATTTTAACATTACATCCCAACTTCTATATTCAATGCTCTGATTTATAAAGGCCAGCACACCAAAAGCTTTCTTTACCACCCTATCTACATGAGATTCCACCTTCAGGGAACTATGCACAGTTATTCCTAGATCCCTCTGTTCAACTGCATTCCTCAATTCGCTACCATTTACCGTGTACGTCCTATTTTGATTTGTCCTGCCGAGATGTAGCACCTCACATTTGTCAGCATTAAACTCCATCTGCCATCTTTCAGCCCACTCTTCCAATTGGCCTAAATCTCTCTGTAGACTTTGAAAATCTACTTCATTATCCACAACACCACCTATCTTAGTATCATCTGCATACTTACTAATCCAATTTTCCACACCATCATCCAGAACATTGATGTACATGACAAACAACAGTGGACCCAACACAGACCCCTGAGGCACCCCACTAGTCACCGGCCTCCAACCTGACAAACAGCCATCCACCATTACTCTCTGGCATCTCCCATTCAGCCACTGTTGAATCCATCTTGCTACTCCACCATTAATACCCAACAATTGAATCTTCTTAACCAACCTTCCATGAGGAACCTTGTCAAAGGCCTTACTGAAGTCCATATAGACAACATCCATTGCTTTACCCTCATCAATTTCCCTAGTAACCTCTTCGAAAAATTCAAGAAGATTAGTCAAGCATGACCTTCCAGGCACAAATCCATGTTGACTGTTCCTAATCAGACCCTGCTTATCCAGGTGCTTATATATATTATCTTTAAGTATCCTTTCCATTAATTTGCCCACCACTGACGTCAAACTAACAGGTCTATAATTGCTAGGTTTACTCTTCGAACCCTTTTTAAACAACGGAACAACATGCGCAGTACGCCAATCCTCCGGCACTATTCCCGTTTCTAATGAACTTTGAAATATTTCTGTCATAGCTCCTGCTATTTCTACACTAACTTCCCTCAATGTCCTAGGGAATATCCTGTCAGGACCTGGAGACTTATCCGTTTTCATATTTTTCAAAAGTGTCCGCACCTCCTCTTCTTTGAATCTCAGTTTCCATTGCTACTCTGCTTGTTTCCCTTACCTCACATAATTCCATATCCTTCTCCTTCGTGAATACCGAAGAAAAGAAATTGTTCAATATCTCCCCCATCTCTTTTGGCTCTGCAGATAGCTGTCCATTCTGACTCTCTAATGGACCAATTTTATTCCTTGTTATCCTTTTGCTATTAATATAGGTGTAGAAACCCTTTGGATTTACTTTCACCTTACTTGCCAAAGCAACCTCATATCTTCTTTTAGCTTTTCTAATTTATTTCTTAATATTCTTTTTACATTCTTTATACTCCTCAAGCACCTCATTTACTCCATGCTGCTTATAATTATTGTAGATCTCTCTCTTTTTCCGAACCAAGTGTCCAATTTCCCTTGAAAACCATGGCTCTTTCCATTTTTTACTATTTCCTTTCAACCGAACAGGGACTGCCTGCATCTTCCTGCATCAAGGCTAGATGCAGGAAGATTGTTCCCGATGTTGGGGAAGTCCAGAACAAGGGGTCACAGTTTAAGGATAAGGGGGAAATCTTTTAGGACTGAGATGAGAAAAACATTTTTTACACAGAGAGTGGTGAATCTCTGGAATTCTCTGCCACAGAATGTAGTTGGGGCCAGTTCATTGGCTATATTTAAGAGGGAGTTAGATGTGGCCCTTGTGGCTAAAGGGATCAGGGGGTATGGAGAGAAAGCAGGTACAGGATACTGAGTTGGATGATCAGCCATGATCATATTGAATGGCGGTGCAGGCTCGAAGGGCCGAATGGCCTACTCCTGCACCTATTTTGTATGTTTCTATATCATCTCTTTTACCTTCTCTGTTCCGAGAGGACTCCTAACTTTTCCAAATTACTCTTTACTGTAATTCTAGACACTGTCAAAATCAATTCTAAGGCTTGAAGTCTGAAGAAGGGTCCCGACCCAAAACGTCACCCATCCTTTTTCAGACAGAGATTCTGCCTGACCCACTCAGTTACTCCAGAACTTTGTGTCTATATTAGGCTTTTGGCATCCTTTCTTTAGTTTAGTTTAGAGATACTGCGTGGAAACAGGCCCTTCGGCCCACCGAGTCGGCACCGATCAGCGATCCCCGCACACTAACAGTTGAGCGGTGGGCCGATCAGTTGCATGGTGCTTTTGTGAACAGCAGCACAAACATTGGGCCACATGGCCCTTTGAACATTGTAAACCTTGAGAGAGAAGTTTGCGTTGTTGACATCTTGCTCTTCTTTCCCACCCCCCAGGTTTGGGCGTACTCTGAATTGTTCTCTCCCCTTGCCAAGCTGTGGGGCTGGATCTCGCTGCTGTCTCCAGGTGCCTGCATTACTAATCTTCCCTCTTCTGTGGTCCATGGCCCCAAAACTCTGCTCCAGTCAACCAGTTCCCTGTTGATACTGGACCCAGTGGTGAGGTAGAGCCCGCTGCTCCCTCCTTAAACTCCCAGGGGATTGCACAAGGCCTGGTCCCCAGTTCTCTGTTGTTCGTGCAGCCTAGGACCACAGTCAGTGCGGGAGGAAGCTGCCTTCCAGCTTGGTACTCCAGTGTGTTCCCTCAGCCTGATTGGGTCACTCACTGAGATGAGTGGTGAGTTGCCCAGAGGACCATAGAGTCAAGAGACGACTGACTGTCAATGCTCGGTTTACTTGATCCCGACTGAAGTCATGTTGTAACACCTAAGGGAGGCCTGGTTTGTGTCCCAGGGTCACTGGGGTGATGAAAGAATAGGATCTTCTTTAGATTTCCCCAGCTGTGTGGCACCGAGGACGCTTTTGAAATGTAGTGTAAGGTGGTGTCCCGTGGCCAAGCTCGCACACAGCATTGTGGTGATCAGCAGACGCCCATGTTCAATAAATCTAGATTCTCTAACTTCAAGTAACCCTCTCTCTGTCCCTCCCCCTCCTTAGTCGTTGTACTAGATTCACTGTCGTCCTGGTGAGTTTCATTGTCTGTATCATTCGTTAACACCGAGCCCACAGCCAACCAACAATGGACCCTTTCCTTCATCATCGTTACTTTTTTGCATATCGTTCATTCATTTGTTCCATATCTCTCTACATTACCGTCTATATCGCTTGTTTCCCTTTCCCCTGACTCTCAGTCTGAAGAAGGGTCTCGACCCAAAACGTCACCTATTCCTTTTCTCCAGAGATGCTGCCTGTCCCGCTGAGTTACTCCAGCTTTTTGTGTCTATTTTTGCCCTTGTTGGTTGTGGGATAAGATTCACTGGGACAGAGGGGGCTGCTATCCATCCACAACCAGGCAATCTGTCTGTGTTGAAAGGTGATACTCCCTGCTCAGTGGAAGTGTCATTGACAATCTCCCGTTTATTTAGTCTGGACAAAAAAGGAGGCCATTCGGCCCGTCATGGTCTCTGGAGTACCCCCATCAGTGTTGTTGTCCTGTTGATATCACTGCGGCCTATTTTTTTCTCGGGTTCCCTATAGCTCCCCTGGGTTCTCCTGCCACCAGCTTGCGGTGGACTTTCCTGTCGTGGTCCCTGCAGGGGAGAAGGTCCACAGTATCAGTGGGTTCCGTGTTGGAGAGTCTGAGCTCTCTCCGCTTCAACTGAAGGGAACCATCGGGGACCAACGTTGTCTAATGTTGTGTTGCTATCTCTTTCAGAAAAGCTCTGCCCCTGGTGTACTGGTGGTTGGGCACAGCCTGGTACCAGTTAACAACGGCCATCTCCTTGATCGATGTCTTTACTCTGTCCAGGTATGTGTTCCGGGGATCCACAGACTCCCTTCCTCCACCTGGTCAACTGAAGCAAAGTCACCCATCCCCGCTGCCTCCTCCATCTCCTCCCCACCTCTGTACTGAATACCCCCCCCCCCCCCCCACAGGACACCCAGTCACACTCAACCCCTGATAAACAGACAATAGACAATAGGTGCAGGAGTAGGCCATTTTGGTCCTTCAAGCCAGCAATGTGATCATGGCTGATCATCCCAACCTGCCTTCTCCCCATATTCCCTGAATCCGCTATCTTTTAGAACCCTATCTAGCTCTCTCTTGAAAGTAACCAGAGAACCGGCCTCCACCATCCTCTGAGGGAGAGAATTCCACAGACTCACAACTCTGTGAGAAAAAGTGTTTCCTCGTCTCCGTTCTAAATGGCTTACCCCTTTATTCTTAAACTGTGTGCGTGCACCCCCTGATTCTGGACTCCCCCAACATCGGGAACATGTTTCCTGCCTCTAGCGTGTCCAAACCCTTAACAATCTTATATGTTTCAATAAGATCCCCTCTCATCTTTCTAAACTCCAGAATGTACAAGCCCAGCCGCTCCATTCTCTCAGCATACGTCAGTCCCGCCATCCCGGGAATTAGCCTGGTGAACCTGCACTGCACTCCTCAATAGCAAGAATGTCCTTCCTCACATTAGGGGACCAAAACTGTACACAATACTCCAGGTGTGGTCTCACTAAGGCTCTGTACAACTGCAGAAGGACCTCTTTGCTCCTACACTCGACTCCTCTTGTTATACAGGCCAACATGCCATTCGCTTTCTTCACTGCCTGCTGTATCTGCATGCTTACTTTCATAGACTGATGAACAAGGACCCCCAGATCCCGTTGTACTTCCCCTTTTCCCAACTTGACGTCATTTAGATAGTAATCTGCCTTCCTGTTTTTGCTACCAAAGTGGATAACCTCATATTTATCCACATTACACTTCATCTGCCATGCAACTGCCCCACTCACCCAACCTGTCCAAGTCACCCTGCATTCTTATAGAATCATCCTCACAGTTCACACTACCACCCAGCTTTGTGTCATCTGCAAATTTGCTAATGTTACTTTGAAACCTGCATCCAAATCATTGATGTATGTTGTAAATAGCTGCGGTCCCAGCACCGAGCCTTGCGGTACCCCACTAGTCACTGCCTGCCATTCTGAAAGGGACCCGTTAATCCCTACTCTTGTTTCTTGTCTGCCAACCAATTTTTCTATCTATGTCAGCACTCTACCCCCAATACAATGTTCACTAATTTTGGCCACTAATCTCCTATGTGGGACCTTCTCAAATGCTTTCTGAAAGTCCAGGTACACTACATAAACGCACCACAGAACACCCCAGTCTCACTACTACCGGTACAATCACTATAGAACAGCCCATTTCTCACTGTACCCGACAATGCCTTACAATGCTTACAGCGGCAGAGAGCCAGATTCCATCCTAACTACGGGTGCTGTCTGTTCAGAGTTTGTATGTTCTCCCCATGACCTGAGTGGGTTTTCCCGGTACCTCCGGTTTCCTCCCACACTCCAAAGACGTACAGGTTTGTAGGTTGATTGGCTTAGTTTAATTGTAAATTGTCTCTAGGCGGGCGGGGGGGGGGGGGGGGGGGATCTCGTACAGGACAGAGACACGTGAGAGGCTAGAAGTTGGTATGGAGGGTGGTGTGGGGAAGGTTAGTGGACAGAATAGGCAAGTGAAAAGCAGAGAACGAGGAAGGAGGGTTGGTTTAAACTGCACGTAAAGGGGCCTGACGGATAAGGCAGATGAGCTGAGGGCATGGATAGGTACAAGCAACTGGGACCTTGTAGCCATGACTGAAGCCTGGTTAAGGGAGGCGCAGGACTGGCAGCTCAATGTTCCCGGGGTACAGGAGCTTCAGGGCAGACAGGGGTGAGGCAAAAAGAGGAGGGGGGTTGCATTGTTGTAGAGGATGTCACGGCAGTGTTCAGAGGTGACATTACGGACGGTTCGTCTAGTGTGGCTATATGGGTGGAGCTGAGGAACAAGAACGGGGTGATCACCTTGTTGGGGGTGTACTACAGACCCCTGAATAGTCAACGGGAATTAGAAGAACAAATGTGCCAGGAGACAGCTGCTGCTCAAATAAGGTTGTTCTAGTAGGGGACTTTAACTTTCCCAATATAGACTGGGGAAATCATAGCGTGAAGGATTTAAATGGGGTGCAATTCCTCAAACGTGTTCATGAGAGTTTTCTTAAACAGTATGTGGAGGTCCCCAAACGTGAGAGGGCAACACTGGATCTAGTATTGGGAAATTGGGAAGGCAAGTTAATGTAGTGTGTGTGGGGGAGCCTTTTGGGTCCAGTGGCCACAGTTCGATTAGGTTTGATGACCGGAAGTAGGTTTCGAGGATGTCTGGAAAATCCGCCGGGATGCGCGCGAAAGTCGCATCCACAGACGATGGGACCATTAGGGCGTGCAACCAGATCACCAATGCGGGGGAAGACCGGCTCCAGCATGACGGAGTGCACCAGGCGCCGCCGCTTGAAATCCATGAGCAGTGAATGGGCTCGAAGGAAGTCAGCGCCCAGCAGCGGCTGGGAAACGTCGGCGATGATGAACTTCCACGAAAAGCAGCTTAGGCAAAAAGTTGAGGGAGATGGTGCGAACTCCGTAGGTGCAAATAACGCTCCATTTCGCCGCAGTGAGGAGGGGGCCCCGTTTGCCCGCACGGATGTCAGCGATGGAGGGAGGCAGCACTCTCACCTCTGCTCCGGTGTCCACGAGGAACCAACCCCCGGTGCGGCGATCCCAGGCGAAGACACGATGAATATGGCCAGCCATCGAAGGAATCACTGACGGCCGGCCCCTGCGTTTCCCGGGAACGCACAGGGGGGAGGGGCGCAACATTGCCTGGCTGCAGCTCCCCTGTGGCGGTGATAATAGCACCAACCCCCTCTGCTGGCGTCCGGTGGAATAGCAGGTGAAGTTGGCTGGGCTGAAACATAGCGACCTCTGCTGGCGTCGGAGGGAACTGCTGGAGAGACTGCCTGCGCTGGAATGCCCGATGCGGCCGTATTTCACCGCGGGGGTCGATCGGAAGTAGTGGAGACACGGTCAATAACGGTCCCGACCTGCTCCACGCCTCCCGGCGCCACGGGAAGGAAGGCCATCGCTTCCAGGTCCCACAGGCGGGACATCCACAGCTGGTCGGCACGCTCAGCCAGTGCCTGCGTGTAAGCAAAGGAATCGGTGGCGAGCTGCAGGCGGATGTCGGGCGGGAGCTGCTGAAGGTAGGCATATTTAAATAAAAAACAGGGCTCGTGGTTGCCCATAAGGGCGAGCATGTCCTCCAGGAGGGCCGACAGCCAGCGGTCACCGAGGCCGTTCATTCGGAGGATCCGAGCTGCCCGCTCAGACTCGCTAAGGCCAAATCTCCTGATAAGCAGTTCCTTAAGGCCCTATATTTTTTAGTTGGCAGGGGGACGCTGAGGTAAGGTTTAACCCACCTCGCAGTCACCTGGTCAAGAGCGCTGACCACGTAAAAGTACTTAGTTTCATCTACCGTCGCCCCTCGCAGAGCAAACTGTGCCTCTGCCAGCTGGAACCAGATATCAGGCTCTTCGGTCCACAAAGTCGAGAGCTTCAGCGCAACGGCGTTGTTTTCCATCACGATACGTGATGAACGTCGCGGTCACCAGTTGTAGTGGCCTGGATGAGGTCAGGAAAAGGCCAGACACCAGGCAGGTTCAGAAGTCGTTTAATGAATCATGGCAAACAACCAGAACGCCCGTGAGCAGGAACCGGGAAACCCCATGGGCAGACAATTGTGCATGTCCCTCAAGAGCCGAGGGGGATAAGTTTAGGAATTAAAAGGATCAGGGATATGTATGAAATGGGAGATTTATTATCATTTCAACAATTACAATTAAAATTTAAACTGAAAAACACTCATTATTTTAAATATTTTCAGATTTGTAATTTTTTGAAGACATACATACAGGGATATCAAAAAATAACTCCTGATTTACTAGAAGAAGTAATGAATATAAAAGCTGATACACAAAAATTAATAGCATATTTATATAATATTATCTTAAATATAGATTTACCTGTGACCGAGGTAATTAGAGAAGAGTGGGAATGGGATTATTGATAAAAATTACGAAGGCTACATGGGAAAAGTATTTGACATACATTCACAAGTGTTCGATTAACGCAAGACATAATCTAATCCAATTTAAAATTTTACATAGATTATATTACTCAAAAACAAGATTAAATAAATTTTATCCAAATATATCGCCGATTTGCGATAAATGTTTAACCCAAGAAGCAACTATAACACACTCTTTTGTTTCTTGTATAAAACTTCATGGATTTTGGAGTGATATTTTTGAAATATTTACAAAACTATTTAAGACAAAAATGGAACCCAATAATGAATTGATTATATTTGGGGTAATGGAAGACGGAAACAAATTGAGTTCATCTCAAAAGTCAATTTTTAATTATGGTTTAATAATAGCAAAAAAATTAATATTGAAATTTTGGAAAAATACACCAATACCAACGCTCAAAATGTGGATTGCAAGTATGTTGGATACCGCACATCTTGAGGAAATGCGATTCCTCCTAATAGATAAATTTGACCAATTCATAACGAGTTGGTCTCCATTTGTCGTCTTTTTGGAAACGTATGGTGCAAAACAGGTGTAAAAGCTAATCCGTGACTGCGGATGGTCAAGATTATAAATGATCTTCTATTTTCTTTTCTTCTCATCTTTTCTTTTATTCTCTCTCTTCTATTTTCTATGTCTCAACTTTCTTATTTCATTCTTTATTTTTCTTTTTCACACACTATATCTCACATTTTTCTATTTTTCATTATCTAACTTTTTTCTTTTTCTTCTTTATTTCAAAAAAAAATTTAAATAAGAAGCTGTACATGAAAGGTATTATGAAAATATGATTGTATACAATTGTACTTACTTCTAATAAAATAAAAATAAAAAAAATAAAAAAGAGCCGAGGGGGATAACCCAAGGAGTGGCCTAACCCCCAGGGACCACCACAAGAGGAAGTAACAGGAGGGGATTGAAGGGTAGTGAATAGTGGAGATGAGAGGAGAGGAGGGGAGGAGGGGATGGGAGAGGATAGGGAAGGAGAGGGGAGGTAGGGAAGAGAAGAGGAGAGGTGAGGGGATGAGGGGATTATATGTGGGGAGAGGGGAGGATAGGAGAGGAGGAGAGGAATCAAGATGGCGTCTGCCTGCGGCGACTTTTGCAAAGCACAAGAACAGAAAAGGATTACCTACAAGTCCCATCAACTCACCGGGATCTGGAAAACAGCAGAAATTGGTGCCGTTTCGGACAAGCTGCTTGGGCACCTGAAGGCTCTGGCAATTTTGCGATCTCCCGCAGCTGCGGGAGCCCCGGACTTTAAATTTTCCCACGCTGGCTGTAAAACACCCGACCCGACCTGGAATCCCCGGGATGACCTCCAGAGCTGACGGGCTGGATCTCTCAGGAACAATGAAGCTGGAGCTGCCGTCTTTGAGGGAACCCCCTTTCATTACGGAGCTGGAGCTGCCGTCTGTGAAGGAATTCCCGTTCCAGCGCAGGTTCGCAGATAATAATCATAGGCAGCATGGAGTAAATGAGGTGCTTGAGGAGTATAACGAATGTAAACTAAAATTGTTGGGGGGAGGGACTCAAATAGAGAAAGCTATTAGACAGTGTGTGAGGCAGGAGGCAGAGAAGGAAAGCACTCGGCCCCAACATGTAGGGGGGAAAGAAGAAAACAATAATAAACAGAATAAGAGGTGGTGGGGTTCTTAAATGGGTGAGCAGAGAAACAGAGGGGTGTAAAATGCGGGCGGAAGCAATAGGTAGCAAGGTGAAAAGTAAAAGTGGCAGGCAGACGAATCCAGGGCAAAAATCAAAAAGGGCCACTTTTCAACATAATTGTATAAGGGGTAAGAGCGTTGTAAAAAGGTAGCAAGGTGAAAAGTAAAAGTGGCAGGCAGACGAATCCAGGGCAAAAATCAAAAAGGGCCACTTTTCAACATAATTGTATAAGGGGTAAGAGCGTTGTAAAAACAAGCCTGAAATAACGGAAGATGGTCCAGAACTAAATGTGTTTTGGAGATTTAATTCTCAAATTCTAAATGATCCACAAGCGAGTATATATTTAAAAGAACAAATGGAGGTCTTTTTTCAAATAAATGATACTCCAGATATATCGCCTACTGTATTATGGGAATCTTTTAAAGCATACATTAGGGGTATTATAATTTCATATCAAGCTTTTCAAAATAAAAAGAATAAGAATGAACAAAGACAGTTAGAAGAACTTATTAGACAAATGGATATAGATAATGCTAAAGATCCATCAATAGATAAACATAATAAAATAATAATTTTGAAATTTAAATTAAATAAATTATTATCTGCCAAATTTATAAGACTTTTTCAAATTACAAAACAAGAGCACTTTGAATTTGGGGATAAACCACATAAACTTTTGGCTCGCCAGCTAAAAAAACGAGAAAAGGAACATACTATACCAAAGATCAAATCAGATAAAGGGGAATTATTAACAACACCGAAGGATATTAATAAAAGATTTGCGCAATTTTATGAGAATTTGTATACATCTAAAACGACAATTGATTCCAATAATATCACAAAGTTTTTGGATAACTGTAATCTTCCAAAGTTAGAGCTGAAGGAACAAGAGGAACTGGGTGCACAAATCTCAATTAAGGAATTAGAAGATACAATAAACTCACTAAAGAATGGAAAAACACCAGGCCCTGATGGATTTACTAATGAAGTTTATAAAAGCTTTTATGATAAAATAATACCAAGATTCCAAAAAATGTACCAATATGCTTATAAAAAACGAATACTACCTGATACATTAGCGGAATCAACGATTACACTAATACCTAAGAAAAACAAAGATTTTGAAGAACCTGGTTCATTTAGAGCTATAGCATTGTTAAACACAGATCAAAAAATATTAGCAAAAACATTAGCTAGAAGATTAAGTAAATACATTAGTAAATTAATAAACCCAGATCAGACGGGGTTTATCCCTAAGAGATACTCATCTAACAATATGAGACGTCTACTCAACATAATGCACTCATACAAATCTGAAGATCAAGAATTATCAATTATTTCGCTGGATGCTGAAAAAGCATTTGATCAAGTAGAATGGAATTATATGGATAAAGTATTACAAAAATTCCAACTGGGGGAGAATTTTATTCTATGGATCAAGTTACTATATAACAAACCTACAGCTAGAATACTAACTAATAACATATTATCCGCGAAATTCCAACTATCAAGGGGAAATAGACAAGGATGCTCATCATCACCACAGCTGTTTGCTCTCATTATTGAACCGCTAGCAGAAAAAATTAGAATACACCCTGATATCCATGGATATAATACTAAAGACTCATATAATAAAATATCTTTATACGCAGATGATATATTACTGTACATTACAAAACCTCAAATCACTATACCAAATATATTAAATTTAATTGAAGACTTTGGATCTTTTTCTGGATATAGAATAAATTGGAATAAAAGTGAAATTATGTCAATAAAACCGAAAGATTCAACACATCTTTTAAAATTCCCTTTTAAAATAGCTACAGAAAAATTTAAATACTTGGGAATCGAAATTACCAGAACATATCAAGGTATGTTTAGGGCAAATTTTGACCCCCTACTTAATAAATTAAACACACTAATTAAATTCTGGAAAACGCTCCCGATGTCTTTAATAGGCCGAATAAACGCAATAAAAATGATCTTTCTACCACAAATGTTATACCTATTTCAATCGATTCCTATATACGTACCAAAGAAGTTTTTTAAAAAACTCGACTCAGATATCACTAATTTTATATGGGACTATAAATCACATAGAATACAAAAAACTCATCTGAATAAACCTAAAGTATTAGGGGGTTTAGCACTACCTAACTTTATGTATTATTATTGGTCAGTAAATATTCAAAATATGATTCAACTGATGGATAACTCCGCCCAGCAAGTGGACTGGATTGTAATGGAGAAAGAGGATTGCTCCTCTGGAAACATTGGAGCGATCCTCCTCTCTCCAATGAAACTGAATAATATAAATTATAATAAGAACCCAATTATTCATAGTACAATCTGAATTTGGAAACAAATAAAACAAAATTTAAAATTAAGAAATTTATCACTTTTATTACCCATAGTTAATAACCCTTCGTTTAATCCCTCTATTATAGATAAAGCTTTTACACATTGGGATAGACTAGGAATTAAAACGCTCGGTGACTTGTATGAAACTGGAAAATTACTTTCATTTCAACAATTACAAATAAAATATAAACTCGGAAATAATCAATATTTTAAATATTTTCAAATATGCGACTATTTGAAAAAATATACAAAAGATCATTATAATAACCCAGCAGATGTATTGGATGAGGCAATGCAGATAAAAGCTGAATCAGCAAACTTAATATCATATTTGTATAATATCTTAAATGTACAAATACCATCTACGGAGGGTATCAGAAGAGACTGGGAACAAGAGTTAGCTATTAAAATTTCAAAGGAAAGTTGGAATGTACACTTATTAAACGTGCATAAATGTTCGATTAATGTAAGACACACTTTAATACAATTTAAAATTTTACATAGATTATATTATTCGAAAACTAAAATTCATAAAATTTTCCCAAATGTATCATCTATTTGTGATAAATGTCAATCCCAAGAAGCTACTATAGCGCACTCATTCGTTTTCTGTACAAAAATTCAAAAATTTTGGAATGAAATTTTTGAAATCTTTACAAAGTTATTTAAAATAAGACTGATACCCAAAGCAGAATGGATTATCTTCGGAATAACGGAAGAGGGTCCAGAACTAAATGTGTTTCAAAAGAAACTAATGGACTATGGGTTAATAACTGGAAAAAAGCTAATTCTAAATTTTGGAAGAAGGCTCCAATACCAACTATAAATATGTGGACTTCAAATATGTTCGAAACATTACACCTAGAAGAGATAAGACTCCTCCTAGCAGGTAAACCAGATCACTTCCACCTGACGTGGTCTGCATTTATAGAATTATTACAAATATAGGGTGCAAAAGTACTTTAAAAAAATTGAGGTCAGGTAAGGGGGGATGCTAGTTGAAGAGTTGGTATGTCCCATTTACGTAATGCTCATAAAAATATTTGTTTCTCTCTTTTTCCTCTTTCTCTTTCTCTTTCTTTTCTAGGGTCTATTTCTTAACTCTTTTTCGTTTGTTTTTTAATTTTGCTCTTATAGGGTCTTCGTCCTTTTTTGTTGTCACATTTTCTACACTTTCACTTTTTCCTTCACTTTCTTCTTTCTTTCAATCTTTTCTTTTTCTAGTGTAAAATATAAATGGAGTACATTAATTGTAAGAAGACATAAGTGACGAGTACTAATGTATGTGGTTGTAATGTAATGTACTTCTAATAAATAAAAATAAAAAAAATAATAAAAAAAGAAACAGGTGAATTGATCATGGGGAACAAGGATATGGTGGACCAATTGAATAACTACTTTGGTTCCGTCTTCACCAAGGAAGACATAAATAATCTACCGGAAATAGCAGGGTCAAAGGAGATGGAGGAACTGAGTGAAATCCAGGTTAGTCGGGAAGTGGTGTTGGGTAAATTGAATGGATTAAAGGCCGATAAATCACCAGGGCCAGATAGGCTGCATCCCAGAGTACCTAAGGAAGTAGCTCCAGAAATAGTGGATGCATTAGTGATAATTTTTCAAAACTCTTTAGATCTGGAGTAGTTCCTGAGGATTGGAGGGTAGCAAACGTAACCCCACTTTTTTAGAAGGGAGGGAGAGAGAAAACGGGAAATTACAGACCAGCTAGTCTAATATTGGTAGTGGGGAAACTGCTAGAGTCCGTTATTAAAGATGGGATAGCAGCACATTTGGAAAGTGGTGAAATCATTGGACAAAGTCAGCATGGATTTACGAAAGGTAAATCATGTCTGACGAATCTTATAGAATTTTTCGAGGATGTAACTAGTAGAGTGGATAGGGGAGAACCAGTGGATGTGTTGTATCTGGACTTTCAGAAGGCTTTCGACAAGGTCCCAAATAAGAGATTAATATACAAACTTAAAGCACACGGTATTGGGGGTGCAGTATTGATGTGGATAGGGAGCCGTTGGAGCGAGGAGGAGTTACCTGGAGCTGTGAGTATAAAAACAGCGCGGGACTTGCTTCTACAGAGGCCCGGGGAGCCGTTGGAGCGAGGAGGAGTTACCTGGAGCTGTGAGTAGAAAAACAGCGCGGGGCTTGCTTCTACAGAGGCCCGGGGAGCCGTTGGAGCGAGGAGGAGTTCCCTGGAGCTGTGAGTAGAAAAACAGCGCGGGTCTTGCTTCTACAGAGGCCCGGGGAGCCGTTGGAGCGAGGATGAGTTACCTGGAGCTGTGAGTAGACCCAAATCTGCAACGTTCTATCTGCAACTGCAACGTTCAGGCAACGTTCCAGAGAAGGAGTGTGGGGGAAGCCTCTGATTGGTCGAACGGACTAGAGGAAGCAGCTGATTGGCTTGTATCCCAGGTAAGGGGATTATGAGGGCCAGGGCAGTTTACTGTTCTGGATGTCAGAAGTGGGAAGTCATGGAGTCTGATAGCCCTCCAGACGTCCACATCTGCGCCAGGTGCGTCGAGATGGGGCTCCTAAGGGACCGTGTTAGGAACCTGGAGCAGCAACTCGATGACCTCTGTCTGCTGAGGGAGAGCGAGGAGGTCATAGAAAGGAGTTACAGGGAGGTGGTCACTCCAAGACCACGGGAGACAGAAAACTGGGTCACAGTTAGGAAGGGCAATGGGCAGAGGCAGGGACTGGTGAGTACCCCAGTGGCTGTACACTTTGAAAATAAGTACTCATGTTTGAGTAATGGTGGTGGAGATGGCCTACCTGGGGGCAGCGACAGCAGCCGGGCCTCTGGCACAAAGACCGGTCCTGTTGCTCAGAAGGGTAAGGAAAAGAAGAGGAGGGCAATCATAATAGGGGACTCTATAGTCAGGAGGTCGGATAGGCGTTTCTGTGGATGCAGACAGGAGACCCGGATGGTAGTTTGCCTCCCTGGTGCCAGGGTCAGGGATGTGTCTGAACGTGTCGAAGAAATCCTGAAATGGGAGGGAGAGGAGCCTGAGGTTGTGGTACATATAGGTACCAACGACATAGGTAAAAAAAGAGAAGAGGTCCTGAAAGAAGAATTTAGGGAGTTAGGTAGAGAGTTAAGGAGAAGGACTGCAAAGGTAACAATCTCAGGATTACTGCCTGTGCCACGCGACAGTGAGAGTAGAAATGGAGCGAGGTGGAGGATAAATGAGTGGATGAGGGACTGGTGCAGTGGGTATGGATTCAAGTTTCTGGATCATTGGGACCCCTTTTGAGGAAGGTGCTACCTGTACAGAAAGGATGGGTTGCACTTGAACTCGAGGGGGACCAATATCCTGGTGGGTAGATTTGCAAAGGCTACTGGGGAGACTTTAAACTAGTATGGTTGGGGGGAGGGACTCAAATTGGGAAAGCTAGCAGTCAGTGTGTGAGGCAGGAGGCAAAGAATGGAAGCACTCTGACCCAAAATGTAGGGGAGAGAGAAGAAAAAGACAATAAACAGAGAATAAGAGAGGGTGGGTTTCTTAAATGTGTATATTTTAATGCTAGGAGCATTGTAAGAAAGGTGGATGAACTTAAAGCCTGGATTGACACCTGGAAGTATGATGTTGTGGCGATCAGTGAAACATGGTTGCAGGAGGGCTGTGATTGGAAACTAAATATTCCAGGATTTCGTTGCTTCAGGTGTGATAGAATTGGAGGGGCAAGAGGTGGAGGTGTTGCATTGCTTATCAGGGAAGATATTACAGCAGTGATTTGGCAGGATAGATTAGAGGGCTCTTCTAGGGAGGCTATTTGGGTGGAACTGAGAAATGGGAAAGGGGTAGCAACACTCATAGGGGTGTATTATAGACCGCCAAATGGGGAGCGAGAATTGGAGGAGCAAATATGTAAGGAGATTGCAGATATTAGTAGTAAGCACAAGGTAGTGATTGTGGGAGATTTCAGTTTTCCACACATAGACTGGGAAACACATTCTGTAAATGGGCTGGATGGGTTGGAGTTTGTAAAATGTGTGCAGGATAGTTTTTTGCAGCAATACATAGAAGTACCTACTAGAGAAGGGGCGGTGCTGGACCTCCTGTTAGGAAATGAGACGGGTCAGGTGGCAGAGGTATGCGTTGTGGAACAGTTCGGGTCCAGTCATCACAATACCATTAGTTTCAATATAATTATGGAGAGGGTCAGAACTGGACCTAGGGTTGAGATTTTTGATTGGAGAAAGGCTAACTTTGAGGAGATGCGAAAGGATTTAAAAGGAGTAAATTGGGACAGTTTGTTTTATGGGAAAGATGTGGAAGAGAAATTGAGGACATTTAAAGGTGAAATTTTAAGAGTACAGAATAGTAAGATTAAACGAGAACTTACCTAAGTTTGAAGTTTGATCTTTATTTTATGAGGAGTTACGTAGGTGATTACGTGAAGAAGCCCGTCAGTGCGCCTGCGCGTCAATCTTCAAAGCAGCGGTGTGAAATCACAAAAAACAAGAACCGAAGTAATATAGTCTCATACTAAAACGAGTAATACAAGAACTTCCATCTGACCTTTATGATAGAGGGTAGGGTCGTGGCGGGCACGTAATCACCTACGTAACTCCTCATAAAATAAAGATCAAACTTCAAACTTAGGTAAGTTCTCGTTTAATCTTACTATTTTACTTCGGAGTCACGTGAGTGACTACGTGAAGATTTTAAAGCTTTGTGATTTCATGCCGTGGATCAATCCCGGCTTCTCACTGCATAGATTGACTCGGAACGAGAATAATCAATCATGCATTCATAATAACATTTGTACCACAAATGCAGTAATTCATTTCAAGAATGAAATGAATCAGATCCCCTTTGAACCAGAGGAATTTACACAGAACTTAAAATAGTTTCTGCAAACAACCCCACATTAACAATAGGCCGATGGTAAAAATGTTGAAACATCAACTCATTGGACCACCCGGCGGCTGCGAGGATATGGTCGACGGGGCCGTCTTTTGCCCTGGCCGCCGACATTTCTGCTGCCCTAGTCGAGTGAGACGTAAAAACATAAGTGTTAATACCAGCAGCTGTTAAGACTTCTTTTATCCATCTGGAAATAGTCTGTATTGAAACTCTCTTGTGTGGTTTCTTGTGTGTGATCAAAAAACCCAGTTTCCGTATTCTCAAATTCTTTGTGACCTCAATGTATTGTAATAAATATGTCTTAATACAAAGACCTGGATCATTTGGATATGCTGCCAGCATAATTTTAAATCCTGTCACACCTGGCCTAATTTGCTTTATTAGGTCATAGATATAGAATGTAACCTTGTCTTCAGTTACTTCCATACTATCTATTTGTAATTTTCCAAGTGTTTGCACTCGTTGTGCTGGCACTCATGCCATAAACATGAATACTTTCATACTGAGCTTGACCAAAGGTAAAGACACACTTGATAACCATCACGAAGTAGTTTCAGTACCACACTTACATCCCAGATTGTCACGTACCTAGGTTTCGGTGGTTTGGAATTAAAGATTCCTTTCATTATTCTGGAAACAATTGGGTGTGACCCAATTGAGTTTCTTTCTGAATCCAGAACCAAATATGAGGACAATGCACTTCTGGCTGAATTAATTACACTACAACTCAGACCTTCATCATAATAAAGTTTTGACAGAAATTCTAAACATTTGAAATATCTGCAGTACTTTATTGCACATTCTTTTGTACCCAGAACTTTTCCCATTTCTTAATATAAGAAAGGTACTGTTTTTGAGTGCTCTTCCTCCAGGCTGCCGTAAGCATGTCCACAGTATGCTCAGACAGTCCTCATCCCAGAAAAGGCATTCTTAAAACCTGCAAATCAACAAATCCAAACGATCATATAATGGATGTTGTTCCCCTGTACAGGGAGCAGCAATAAATTACTCTTTTTTGGGACTTTCATCAACATTTGTGTTGTTAATTCTAATATCAACGGATACCATGGCTGTGTAGGCCAATCTGGTACTACCAATACCCTTGAAGCAGCATCTTGCCTGATTTTAAGCAAACATTGGCTTATGAGGCAGAAAGGTGGAAATATATATGAAAACATACCACCCCAATGTAGCGAGAAAGCATCAATCGCCACTGCTCCTGGATCTGGTTTCCATGAGACATATCTCGATAGCTGATGATTCAAGTCGATGTCGGTCATTCCAAATCTGATGACTATATCATTGAATACCTCTTGATTCAACATCCATTCTTTATTATCATGGAACTTTTCATGACTTGGTGTCTGCTATCGTTCATTCTACCTGGTAGATAGATAGCTGAAATCCAAATGTTCTTTTCAATACACCAAGCCCAAAGTTGATTAACCATTTTGTCACAAGACACCGACTTAATTCCATATCATTAATATAAACAACTACTGTTGTGTTATCAATTTGAACTTGAACATGCTTATTAGTTGTGTTAGAACAATAAGCTTGGAGCCCATAGAAACATCCTAGAAGCTCCAAATAGTTAATTCCCCATGTCTGCAGTAACAATGACTCTTCCTGATTCCATCTGCCTCCTCAGCTAGACGTTAAGTCAGTTGCACCCCATCCTGGTGCACTGGCATCAGTTTGTAATATCATGGAAGGTTGTTCAATCAGCACTTTGCTGGAACTGCTTGAGACATGTAGAATCCACCACTGCAGACCAGAAACAGCATTTGTTGTTAGTTGCATGGTTCTATCAAAATGACCAACATGCATTCTCGGTGCCTGTTCTTTAAGTCTCTGCAGCTGTTGATAATGTAATGGTCCAAATTGGACTGCTGGGAATGCTGCTACTAATTTTCCCAGTACACGAGCCACCTGTCTAATTGAAGGTTTTTGCTCGTTTAGGAGATTACTGCAATCTTTAATCAAATCCACCCTTTTCCCTGGGCAAAGTGATATTCATTTGGACTGAATCAATTGTGAACACCAAATAATTAATAGAGGTACATGGTGTTAACCTAGATTTCTGTGGATGAATTAGAAACCCCAACTTTTCAAAAGTTGATTTCACAACTGCAACAGATACTTCTGTTGACTGTTTTGTCTTTCCTATAATCAAGACATCATCCAAATATGCCATTAGTACATGCCCCTGGCTACTCAGCAAGCCCAGAATTGGTTTTAACAATTTTTGTGAATATTCTGAGTGCAGATATTAACCCATTAGGCAGAGCTTTGAACTGCCACAACTGGTTCATCCATTTAAATTTAAGATACTTCCTATCTTGTGAATGAACAGACACTGAATAATATGCATCTTTCAAGTCTATAGTTGCCATATAACATGCTTCTGAAATAAGCTGTTTGGCAGTCACAAATGTTTCCATTTTAAAATGTCTAAATTGCACAAAAGGATTCAGATTTGTCAAATCTACAAGAATCCTACATCCTCCATCCTTTTTTGATCGAGGGAATATTTTTGACACAAATTGGTGACTTTGGTAGACTGATTTTTCAATAACCCCTTTTTTTATATAGGGTTTCAATTGCAACCTGAACCTCCATCACTTCTTTTTGTACAAAGTGCAGAGTTCGGCTAGGAACATGCTGAACAGGCAAATCATAATTTGGATTGAATTCAATTCGAAATCCTTGTATATTATTCAGGATTACCACATCTGAAGTAATTTTCTTCCAATTATTATAGAAGAAATGTAACCTGCCTCTAACTTTTGGACTTAATCCAGTTAGTATGTTCCCATGAGAACCAGGTCCACCTACCTCTTGAGTCATTTCAGTACCCTGAGATTCCTGGGTTCTCCCGGAAGCACGGCCACTGGTTCTTGCTCCCGCTGCAGGCCGCCAACTACGTCCCTGCGTTGATGAGCGACTTGGTCCAGGATCCGTATGACGTCTGAAAGGATACTTCCTCTTTACAGACTTCACAACCATTGATGTCTTCATCAATCCTGTTTTCGCTTCATCTTCCAACTCTTTAATACGTCTCCCGAGATCTCTCCAAAGAGTAAGTTGGGTAATTTGTATATTACTTGGTTTGCAGAGTGCTGCGAATTTCGGATTCATAGTAGACCGTATAGCACTTCTCGAAGTGGGTGCTGCATAGCAACCCCAGTGCTTGCTGATGCAACTTCGTCATCTTTTGGTTGTTACCTGCTATTCTGGTAAAAGCAGTTATTTCAGAACCCAGCAGCTTTAATATTCTCTGCAACTGATTCCAGATACTCTTGCAGTCTCATCCATTTCATGCTGTTCCAGCTAATGGTAAACCAAGTAATTTATTAAGGAGGCCAGTTCTTCCTAATGGCTCTCCTGACCCTGACGGGGCAGCGAATCCTACTACCAGGGTTGGAACATCTGGCAGCTGCCTTTCATCGCCTTGTACAGCCTCACCGTCAGAGTTGGGGTCTGAAATCTCATGACCCGTAGCACGCTCCTCATTCCTGAGGGTGCATTCCATCAGCCCTGAGCCAGGTGCTGTTAAGCTGCTCCTGTAGCTTGGATTACAGTACACTCCTTCCTGAGTGAACTTTTGCTCCAACAACCTATGAAAAAGGCTTCTATTTGGGCAATACGCTCGAAAGCAGTATCTAGCCCTGTACCAGGAGCTGTTTGAGCTGTTTCCAGCAGCTTGGTTTTCAGAACACTCCTCACTGAGTGAACGTTGCTCCAACAGCCTGTGTAAAAGGCTTTCTATTTGGGCAATACGCTCTAAAGCAGTATCTAGCCCTGGAGCTTCTTCATTGCCTGGGACTCCCTCCGTTGGGATTTAAACTTTGTCTTTTGTCCGACAGGCACTGACTGTGTTTTCACCAGCCCCCAGGTCCACAGTCGCTATGCTCACCGCTGGCGACTGTACCGGGGTTTAGAGGCGGTTGGTCTCTAACCGCGGACTCCCGACTTTCCCGACTTCTGTCGGCTATGTCGCTCGCCTCTTCCCCCTGTCCGTTTTTTCCCATGGCGTCTGTGGAAAAAATCGCCATAGACCCACAGTAAACGGACCTGGAAAACCTGTAAAAAGTTTTTACTTACCTTGTAGTTGAAAAACTACAAACCACTCGAGGAGCACTGCTCCTCACGTCCGTTTGCGTCAAGGCGTCTGACGTAATGACGCGCAGGCGCACTGACGGGCTTCTTCACGTAGTCACTCACGTGACTCCGAAGTAAAATCTTTATGTCCCTGTTCGGTTGAAAGGAAATAGTAAAAATTGGAAAGAGCCATGGTTTTCAAGGGAAATTGGACACTCAGTTCGGAAAAAGAGAGAGATCTACAATAATTATAGGCAGCATGGAGTAAATGAGGTGCTTGAGGAGTATAAAAAATGTAAAAAGTGTCTTAAGAAAGAAATTAGAAAAGCTAAAAGAAGATATGAGGTTGCTTTGGCAAGTAAGGTGAAAGTAAATCCAAAGGGTTTCTACAGCTATATTAATAGCAAACGGATAACGAGGGATAAAATTGGTCCATTAGAGAGTCAGAGTGGACAGCTATCTGCAGAGCCAAAAGAGATGGGGGAGATATTGAACAATTTCTTTTCTTCGGTATTCACCTAGGAGAAGGATATTGAATTATGTGAGGTAAGGGAAACAAGTAGAGTAGCTATGGAAACTATGAGATTCAAAGAAGAGGAAGTACTGACACTTTTGAGAAATATAAAAGTGGATAAGTCTCCAGGTCCAGACAGGATCTTCCCTAGGACATTGAGGGATGTTAGTCTAGAAATAGCAGGGGCTATGACAGAAATATTTCAAATGTCATTGGAAACGGCAATAGTGCCGGAGGATTGGCGTACTGCGCATGTTGTTCCATTGTTTAAAAAGGGGTCTAAGAGTAAACCTAGCAATTATAGACTTGTTAGTTTGACGTCAGTGGTGGGCAAATTAATGGAAAGGATACTTAGAGATAATATATATAAGCATCTGGATAAACAGGGGCTGATTAGGAACAGTCAACATGGATTTGTGCCTGGAAGGTCATGTTTGATTAATCTTCTTGAATTTTTTGAAGAGGTTACTCGGGAAATTGATGAGGGTAAAGCCATGGATGTTGTATATATGGACTTCAGTAAGGCCTTTGACAAGCTTCCTCACGGAAGGTTGGTTAAGAAGGTTCAATGGTTGGGTATTAATGGTGGAGTAGCAAGATAGATTCAACAGTGGCTGAATGGGAGATGCCAGAGAGTAATGGTGGATGGTTGTTTCTCAGGTTGGAGGCCAGTAACTAGTGGGGTGCCACAGGGATCTGTGTTGGGTCCACTGTTGTTTGTCATGTACATCAATGATCTGGATGATGGTGTGGTAAATTGGATTAGTAAGTATGCAGATGATACTAAGATAGGTGGGGCTGTGGATAATGAAGTAGATTTTCAAAGTCTACAGAGAGATTTATGCCGGTTGGAAGAGTGGGCTGAAAGATGGCAGATGGAGTTTAATGCTGATAAGTGTGAGGTGCTACATCTTGGCAGGACAAATCAAAATAGGACGTACATGGTAAATGGTAGGGAATTGAAGAATGCAGGTGAACAGAGGGATCTTGGAATAACTGTGCACAGTTCCCTGAAAGTGGAATCTCATGTAGATAGGGTGGTAAAGAAAGCTTTTGGTGTGCTGGCTTTTATAAATCAGAGCATTGAGTATAGAAGTTGGGATGTAATGCTAAAATTGTACAAGGCATTGGTGAGGCCAATTCTGGAGTATGGTGTACAATTTTGGTCGCCTAATTATAGGAAGGATGTCAACAAAATAGAGAGAGTACAGAGGAGATTTACTAGAATGTTGCCTGGGTTTCAGCAACTAAGTTACAGAGAAAGGTTGAACAAGTTAGGGCTTTATTCTTTGGAGCGCAGAACGTTAAGGGGGGACTTGATAGAGGTCTTTAAAATGATGAGAGGGATAGACAGAGTTGACGTGGATAAGCTTTTCCCACTGAGAGTAGGGAAGATTCAAACAAGGGGACATGACTTGAGAATTAAGGGACAGAAGTTTAGGGGTAACATGAGGGGGAACTTCTTTACTCAGAGTGGTGGCTGTGCGGAATGAGCTTCCAGTGAAGGTGGTGGAGGCAGGTTCGTTTTTATCATTTAAAAATAAATTGGATAGTTATATGGACGGGAAATGAATGGAGGGTTATGGTCTGAGCGCAGGTATATGGGACTAGGGGAGAATACGTGTTCGGCACGGACTAGAAGGGTTGAGATGGCCTGTTTCCGTGCTGTAATTGTTATATTTTATATGTTATAGAGAACTGGCTGGCAAACAGGAAGCAAAGAGTAGGAGTAAACGCGTCCTTTTCACAATGGCAGGCAGTGACTAGTGGGGTACCGCAAGGCTCAGTGCTGGGACCCCAGCTATTTACAATTTATATTAATGAACTGGATGAGGGAATTGAAGGCAACATCTCCAGGTTTGCGGATGACACTAAGCTGGGGGGCAGTGTTAGCTGTGAGGAGGATGCTAGGAGACTGCAAGGTGACTTGGATAGGCTGGGTAAGTGGGCAAATGTTTGGCAGATGCAGTATAATGTGGATAAATGTGAGGTTATCCACTTTGGTGGCAAAAACAGGAAAGCAGACTATTATCTAAATGGTGGCTGATTAGGAAAAGGGGAGATGCAGCGAGACCTGGGTGTCATGGTACACCAGTCATTGAAAGTAGGCATGCAGGTGCAGCAGGCAGTGAACAAAGCGAATGGTAGCTTTCATAGCAAAAGGATTTGAGTGTAGGAGCAGGGAGGTTCTACTGCAGTTGTACAGGGTCTTGGTGAGACCACACCTGGAGTATTGCGTACAGTTTTGGAAGGACATTATAGTCATAGAGGGAGTGCAGAGAAGGTTCACCAGACTGATTCCTGGGATGTCAGGACTTTCATATGAAGAAAGACTGGATAGACTTGGCTTATACTCGCTAGAATTTAGGAGATTGAGAGGGGATCTTATAGAAACGTACAAAATTCTTATGGGGTTGAACAGGCTAGATGCAGGAAGATTGTTCCCGATGTTGGGGAAGTCCAGGACAAGGAGTCACAGCTTAAGGATAAGGGGGAAATCCTTTAAGACCGAGGTGAGGAAAAACTTTTTCACACAGAGAGTGGTGAATCTCTGGAACTCTCTGCCACAGAGGGTAGTTGTGGCCAGTTCATTGGCTATATTTAAGAGGGAGTTAGATGTGGCCCTTGTGGCTAAAGGGATCAGGGGGTATGGAGAGAAGGCAGGTACGGGATACTGAGTTGGATGATCAGCCATGATTATATTGAATGGCGGTGCAGGCTCGAAGAGCCGAATGGCCTACTCCTGCACCTATTTTCTATGTATCTATGTATCTATGTAAAAAAAATCTTAAGAAATAAATTAGAAAAGCTAAAAGAAGATATGAGGTTGCTTTGGCAAGTAAGGTGAAAGTAAATCCAAAGGAGTTCTACAGCGATATTAATAGCAAATGGATAACGAGGGATAAAATTGGTCCATTAGAGAGTCAGAGTGGACAGCTATCTGCAGAGCCAAAAGAGATGGCGGAGATATTTAACAATGTATTTCTTCGGTATTCACCAAGGAGAAGGATATTGAATTATGTGAGGTAAGGTAAACAAGTAGGGTAGCTCTGGAAACTATGAGGATCAAAGAAGAGGAAGTATTAATACTTTTGAAAAATATAAAAGTGGATAAGTCTCCAAGTCCTGATAAGATATTCCCTAGGACATTGAGGGAAGTTAGTGTAGAAATAGCAGGGGCTATGACAGAAATATTTCAAATGTCATTAGAAACGGGAATGGTGCCGGAGGTTTGGCGCACTGCGCATGTTGTTCCTTTGTTTAAAAAGGGTTCTAAGAGTAAACCAAGCAATTATAGACCTGTTAGTTTGACGTCATTGGTGGTCAAATTAATGGAAAGGATATTTAGAGATAATATATATAATCATCTGGATAAACAGGGTCTGATTAGGAACAGTCAACATGGATTTGTGCGTGGAAGGTCATGTTTGACTAATCTTGAATTTTTTGAAGAGGTTACTAGGGAAATTGATGACGGTAATTTCTAGACATATGTTGTCTATATGGACTTCAGTAAGGCCTTTGACAAGGTTCCACATGGAAGGTTGGTTAAGAAGGTTCAATTGTTGGGTATTAACAGTGGAGTAGCAAGATGGATTCAACAGTGGCTGAATGGGAGATACCAGAGAGGAATGGTGGATTGCTGTTTGTCACGTTGGAGGCCGGTGACTAGTGGGATGCCTCGGGGATCTGTGTTGGGTCCACTGTTGTTTGTCATATACATCAATGATCTGGATGATGGTGTGGTAAATTGGATTAGTACAGTGGCTTGCAAAAGTTTTCATACCCCTTGAACTTTTCCACATTTTGTCACGTTACAACCGCAAACGTAAATGTATTTTATTGGGATTTTATGTGATAGACCAACACAAAGTGGTGCATAATTGTGAAGAGGAAGGAAAATGATACATGGTTTTCAAATATTTTTACAAATAAAATACTGAAAAGTGTCGCGTGCAAAAGTATTCAGCCCCCTTGAGTCAATACTTTGTAGAACCACCTTTCACTGCAATTACAGCTGCAAGTCTTTTAGGTATGTCTCTACCAGCTTTGCACATCTAGAGACTGAAATTTTTGCCCATTCTTCTTTGCAAAATAGCTCAAGCTCAGTCAGATTGGATGGAGAGTGTCTGTGAACAGCAATTTTCAAGTCTTGCCAGAGATTCTCAATTGGATTTAGGTCTGGACTTTGACTGGGCCATTCTAACACATGAATATGCTTTGATCTAAACCATTCCATTGTAGCTCTGGCTGTATGTTTAGGGTCGTTGTCCTGCTGAAAGGTGAACCTCCGCCCCAGTCACAAGTCTTTTGCAGACTCTAACAGGTTTTCTTCCAAGATTGCCCTGTATTTGGCTCCATCCATCTTCCCATCAACTCTGACCAGCTTCCCTGTCCCTGCTGAAGAAAAGCATCCCCACAGCATGATGCTGCCACCACCATGTTTCACATTGGGGATGGTGTGTTCAGGGTGATGTGCAGTGTTAGGTTTCCGCCACACATAGCGTTTTGCATTTAGGCCAAAAACTTCAATTTTGGTCTCATCTGACCAGGGCACCTTCCTCCACATGTTTGCTGTGTCCCCCACATGGCTTGTGGCAAACTGCAAACGGGACTTCTTATGGCTTTTTTTCAACAATGGCTTTCTTCTTGCCACTCTTCCATAAAGGCCCGATTTGTGGAGTGCACGACTAATAGTTGTCCTGTGGACAGATTCTCCCACCTGAGCTGTGGATCTCTGCAGCTCCTCCAGAGTTACCATGGGCCTCTTGGCTGCTTCTCTGATCAATGCTCTCCTTGCCCGGCCTCTCAGTTTAGGTGGACGGCCATGTCTTTGTAGGTTTGCAGTTGTGCCATACTCTTTCCATTTTCGGATGATGGATTGAACAGTGCTCCGTGAGATGTTCAAAGCTTGGGATATTTGTTTATAACCTAACCCTGCTTTAAACTTCTCCACAACTTTATCCCTGACCTGTCTGGTGTGTTCCTTGGGCTTCATGATGCTGTTTGTTCACTAATGTTCTCTAACAAACCTCTGAGGCCTTCACAGAACAGCTGTATTTATACTGAGATTAGATTACATACAAGTGGACTCTATTTACTAATTAGGTGACTTCTGAAGGCAGTTGGTTGCACTAGATTTTATTTAGGGGTATCAGAGTAAAGGGGGCTGAATACTTTTGCACGCGACACTTCAGTTTTTTATTTGTAAAAAAATTTGAAAACCATGTATCATTTTCCTTCCACTTCACAATTATGCACCACTTTGTGTTGGTCTATCACATAAAATCCCAATAAAATACATTTACGTTTGTGGTTGTAACGTGACAAAATGTGGAAAAGTTCAAGGGGTATGAATACTTTTGCAAGCCACTGTAAGTATGCAGATGATACTAAGATATGTGGTGTTGTGGATAATGAAGTCGATTTTCAAAGTCTACAGAGAGATTTAGGTCATTTGGAAGAGTGGGCTGAAAGATGGCAGATGGAGTTTAATGCTGATTCGTGTGAGGTGCTACATCTTGGCAGGACAAATCAAAATAGGACGTACATGGTAAATGGTAGCGAATTGAGGAATGCAGTTGAACAGAGGGATCTAGGAATAACTGTGCATAGTTCCCTGAAGGTGGAATCTCGTGTAGATAGGGTGGTAAATAAAGCTTTTGATGTGCTGGCCTTTATAAATCAGAGCATTGAGTATAAAGTTGGGATGTAATGTTAAAATTGTACAAGGCATTGGTGAGGCCAATTCTGGAATATGGTGTATAATTTTGGTCGCCTAATTATAGGAAAGTTGTCAACAAAACAGAGAGAGTACAGAGGAGATTTACTGGAATGTTGCCGGGGTTTCAGCACCTAAGTTACAGAGAAAGGTTGAACAAGTTAGGGCTTTATTCTTTGGAGCGCAGAAGGTTAAGGGGGGATTTGATTGAGGTCTTTAAAATTATGAGAGGGATCGACAGAGTTGACGTGGATAAGCTTTTTCCATTGAGAGTAGAGAAGATTCAAACAAGGGGACATGATTTGAGAATTAAAGAACAAAAGTTTAGGGGTAACTTAAGGGGGAACTTCTTTACTCAGAGAGTGGTAGCTGTGTGGAATGAGCTTCCAGTGGAAGTGGTGGAGGCAGGTTCGATTTTATTATTTAAAAATAAATTGGATAGGTATATGGACGGGAAAGGAATGGAGGGTTATGGTCTGAGTGCAGGTAGATGGGACTAGGTGAGAGTAAGTGTTCGACACGGACTAGAAGGGCTGAGATGGCCTGTTTCTTTGCTGTAATTGTTATATGGTTATATGTTATTGTTATATGGTCTGTGTGTGTGTGAGTCTAATTGTGTGTGAGTCTAATTGTGTGTGAGTCTAATTGTGTGTGAGTGTGTGTGTGTGTGTGTGTGTGTGAGTCTGTGAGTGTGTGTGAGTGTGTGTGTGTGTGAGAGTGTGTGTGTGAGTCTGTGTGTAATAGTAATATTATAGTAATAGTAACTTTATTGCCAATTCAAATAATGCAACAAGTAGTTACACAGAGGATTGAAATTGCATTTCCCCATACTCCAATGTGCAAGTAATATTTATAACACAGACAGACAATATACCAATAAAGATAGACAATGGACATATACATTATATAAAATATTCATTAATAAAAGGTGCAATATAGAAAAGTGCAAATAGCATACTGCAGACATTGGGTTAAAGTTAATTTGACAGTCAGTTGGTCTTTGTTTGTGTAATGTTCATGGAATTTTCTTGAGTGTGTTGAGTAGTCTGATGGCCTGAGGGAAAAAGCTGTTTTTGAATCTTGTGGTTTTGCTCCACATACTGCGGTAGGGCTTGCCGGATGGTAGGAGGGTGAACAGTTTGTGTGCTGGGTGGGTGGTGTCTTTGATGATATTGGTTGCTCTCTTGCGACAGCGAGATGGGTATAAGTCTTGAATTGCTGGTTGGGGTGATCTAGTGATCTTCTCCGCTGTCCTCGCCACTCTCTGTAGGGCCTTCTGGTCAGCAGCAGAGCAACTGCCATACCAGACTGAGAGACTGCTGGTAAGAATGCTCTCAATGGCACCCCTGTAAAACGTTGTGAGGGCAGAAGGGGGGAGGTCGGCTCTCCTCATCCGTCGAAGGAAGTGGAGGTGTTGCTGTGCTTTCTTGACTAGGGAGATCGTGTTGGTGGACCATGTCTGATCATCTGTGATGTGTACTCCCAGGAACTTGGTGCTTTTCACAGACTCCACTGCACTGCCATTTATGGTGAGTGGGGTGTGTGCTGCCTGTTTCTTCCTGAAGTCCACAGTTATTTCATTCGTTTTGTTGACATTCAGTTGAAGGTTATTGATGTCACACCAGTTGATGAGTTGTTGTACCTCCTCTCTGTAGGCTGAGTCATCATTTTCTGTCATAGCAGGGGCTATGACAGAAATATTTCAAATGTCATTTCAAACGGGAATAGTGCCGGAGGATTGGCGTACTGCGCATGTTGTTCCGTTGTTTAAAAAGGGTTCGAAGAGTAAACCTAGCAATTATAGACCTGTTAGTTTGACGTCAGTGGTGGGCAAATTAATGGAAAGGATACTTAAAGATAATATATATAAGCATCTGGATAAGCAGGGTCTGATTAGGAACAGTCAACATGGATTTGTGCCTGGAAGGTCATGCTTGACTAATCTTCTTGAATTTTTCGAAGAGGTTACTAGGGAAATTGATGAGGGTAAATCAGTGGATGTTGTCTATATGGACTTCAGTAAGGCCTTTGACAAGGTTCCTCATGGAAGGTTGGTTAAGAAGATTCAATTGTTGGGTATTAATGGTGGAGTAGCAAGATGGATTCAACAGTGGCTGAATGGGAGATGCCAGAGAGTAATGGTGGATGGCTGTTTGTCAGGTTGGAGGCCGGTGACTAGTGGGGTGCCTCAGGGGTCTGTGTTGGGTCCACTGTTGTTTGTCATGTACATCAATGTTCTGGATGATGGTGTGGAAAATTGGATTAGTAAGTATGCAGATGATACTAAGATAGGTGGTGTTGTGGATAATGAAGTAGATTTTCAAAGTCTACAGAGAGATTTAGGCCATTTGGAAGAGTGGGCTGAAACATGGCAGATGGAGTTTAATGCTGACAAATGTAAGGTGCTACATCTCGGCAGGACAAATCAAAATAGGACGTACACGGTAAATGGTAGCGAATTGAGGAATGCAGTTGAACAGAGGGATCTAGGAATAACTGTGCATAGTTCCCTGAAGGTGGAATCTCATGTAGATAGGGTGGTAAAGAAAGCTTTTGGTGTGCTGGCCTTTATAAATCAGAGCATTGAATATAGAAGTTGGGATGTAATGTTAAAATTGTACAAGGCATTGGTGAGGCCAATTCTGGAGTATGGAGTACAATTTTGGTCGCCTAATTATAGGAAGGATGTCAACAAAATAGAGAGAGTACAGAGGAGATTTACTAGAATGTTGCCTGGGTTTCAGCAACTAAGTTACAGAGAAAGGTTGAACAAGTTAGGTCTTTATTCTTTGGAGCGCAGAAGGTCAAGAGGGGACTTGATAGAGGTCTTTAAAATTATGAGCGGGTTAGACAGAGTGGACGTGGATAAGCTTTTCCCATTGAGAGTGGGGAGGATTCAAACAAGGGGACATGACTTGAGAATTAAGGGACAGAAGTTTAGGGGGAACATTAGGGGGAACCTCTTTACTAAGAGAGTGGTAGCTGTGTGGAATGAGCTTCCAGTGGAAGTGGTGGAGGCAGGTTCGATGTTATCCTTTAAAAATAGATTGGATGGGTATATGTATGGGAAAGGAATGGAGGGTTATGGTCTGAGTGCAGGTAGATGGGACTAGGGGGAAGTATTTATTTTTAATTAAAAAAAAAAAATTAAAAAATGTTCGGCACGGACTTGAAGGGCCGAGATGGCCTGTTTCCGTGCTGTTATGGTTATATGGTTATATGGTTATATGAGGCCCACCACTGTTGTGTCATCTGCGAACTTGATGATGTGGTTCGAGTTATGTTTGGCACAACAGTCATGTGTCATCAGCGTGAACAACAGAGGGTTCAGCACACATCCCTGTGGGACCCTGGTGTTCATGATGGTGGTCTCTGATGAGTTTTTGCCAACTCTTACTGTCTGTGGTCTGTCGGTGAGGAAGTCCAGCAACCAGTTGCATAGTGGGGTGCTGATGCCTATTTCGCCGAGTTTATTCACCAGGTGTTGGGGGATGACTGTTGAAGGCGGAGCTGAAATCGATGAACAGCAAACGCACGTAACTGTTATTGTTTTCCAGATGAGCCAGGCTTAGGTGGAGTACTGTTGCTATGGCATCATCAGTGGAAAGGTTGGGACGGTATGCAAACTGGAATGGGTCAAGTGTAGAGGGGAGACTGGATGTTATGTGGGCCTTAACCAACCTTTCAGAGCACTTCATCATGATGGACGTGAGTGCTATGGGCCGGTAGTCGTTCAGTGTTGAGGCTGGTGATTTCTTGGGTAGCGGTATGATGGTGGTGGCTTTGAAGCATGCTGGTATGATGGCTTGGCTCAGAGAGGTGTTGTAGATGTCCGTGAGAACATCTGTGAGCACAGTCCCTGAGCACACGCCCCGGTATGTTGTCAGGACCTGCAGCTTTACTGGGGTTCACCTTGAGTAGGGTCCTCCGCACATCAGCTGGGTCCAGGTGAAGTGTTTCATGGTCTGGGCAGGGAGGGGCTTTTGTTGGTGTGGTGGTGTTGTCTTCCTCAAACCGGTTGAAGAAGGTGTTAAGTGTGTTGAGGAAGTCTATGTTGTCCTCGCATGGTGGAGGTGTTGGCCTGTAGCCAGTGACAGACTGGATGCCTTGCCACAGGCGCTTGGGGTCCTTAGTGTCTGTGAAGTGTGCTTGAATTTTCTGTCCATAGACACGCTTGGCTGTTCTCACGCCCCGGTTCAAGTTGGCCCTAGCAGTACTAAGGGCGTCTTTGTCCCCGGACTTGAAAGCAGCATTCCGTGCTCTCAGGAGCTCACGTACCGCCCTGGTGAACCAGGGTTTGTTGTTGGCCCTCGTGGTGATGTTTTTGATGACGGTCACATCTTCCATGCATTTGAATATATATCCAGTCACAGATTCAGTGTATGTGAGTCTGTGTGTGTGTGTGTGTGTGTGTGTGTGTGTGTGTGAGTCTGTGTGTGTGTGAGTCTGTGTGTGTGTGAGTCTGTGTGTGTGTGAGTCTGTGTGTGTGTGAGTCTGTGTGTGTGTGAGTCTGTGTGTGTGCGTGCGTGTGTGTGTGCGTGTGTGTCTGTGCGTGTGTGTCTGTGCGTGTGTGTCTGTGCGTGTGTGTCTGTGCGTGTGTGTCTGTGCGTGTGTGAGTCTGTGTGTGTCTGTGTGTGTGTGAGTGTGTGTGTGAGTCTGTGTGTGTGAGTGTCTGTGTGAGGTGGAGGGTGTGTGCGTGATCGACAAATAACAAATAGTACAAATAATATAGTCTTTCGTAGTTCAGAGTTTATTCCTTATGTTTAATATTCTGATGGCTGTCAGGAAGAAGCTGTTCCTCAATGTGGATGTTACTGTTTTCAGTTTACAAAAGTCGGACGTGACTCCAGAACCACTCTAAATCCCTCTAACCCCTTCGAAACACCCTGCAACCCACTAAACCCCTCCAAACCCCTCTAAACCCCTCTGGACCACTCTGAACCCCTCTAAACCCCTCTAATACCCTCCAAACTCCTCTGAACACCTCTGAACTCCTCTAACCCCCTCTAAATTGCTCTACACCACTCTAAACCACTGTAAACCTCTCGAAACCCCTCTAAACCACTCTAACCCCCTACCATCGAAACACATCTATACCCCTCGAAGCCACTCTCGAAGGCCGAATGGCCTCCTCCTGCACCTATTTTCTCTGTTTCTATGTTTCTATGTAAATCCCTCGAAACTGCTCTAAACCCCTCTAAACACCTCAACCCCTCTAAACCCCTCTAAACCCCTCTAAACCCCTTTGAACCCCTCTAAGCCCCTCTAAACCTCTCGAAAACCCCTCCGAACCTCTCTGCAACCCACTAAACCCCTCTAAACACCTCTAAACCACTCTAAATCCGACTTCCGGTTGCGCCATGGAGCACTAAGGGCGCTGCATTGAGCTCCTCTCCCGTAAAAATCGCTAAAAAGCCGTTTTCAAAGTCGGGACCGATTTTATAAAACTCACCGGAGATGCTTGGCGTCGCACAAGGGTGACGTCATCAGAAAGCGACGCTAAAATGGGAGTTTAACGGTAGAAATCGGGAGTTTTAAATGAGCAGAGAGAAAAACTCATGAGCACCTAAGAAGAGCACTATAAGTCTCCATCTTGAGAAAGTTTTGGATACTCTGCAAACGACAGAAGAAGGCTCAGAAGAAGAATCTTACAGCCAAGGATCTGTGCTTGAAATGGCTGCAAAAGGAGACCAGGAGAAGCAAATGCTTTTAGATATGACTGCTACAATCAATATTACACTGGAAAAAATGCAGAGTATGGAGTCTAATATGGAGAGTAATAAGCAGAGTATGGAGACTAATATGGAGAGAATTTCTCAAAAAATTGATAGTGCTTGTGATGAGTTAAAGGAGCTGAAGAAACAATATAAGGAGTTTGATAAAAAATTAGTCAGAATGTGCTAGAATCGAAAATGACTATAATAAGACATTTACTGATGTAAATGATAATATGGGAAAGCTCGATGAGCTAATGGAAGAGATGGAGAATGAGATGAAAAAGATGGCCACAGAAATTAAGAGTTTGAAAAAATCACAGAAATCTGAAGAGGAAAAATTTGTAAGAATGACTGACAAGTGTCTGGACTTGGAAGCGAGATCGAGAAGGCAGAATTTGAGAATTGTTGGAGTAAGAGAAGGACGAGAGGGACATGGATCTCAAACACGTACTTTCGTTGCTGACTTACTCAAAGATGTTTTTGAACTGCCGGAAGAACTAAGAATAGATATCGTTCACCGAGTTGGACGTGTTTCAAGAGGGACAAATGCTCCTCCAAGACAGATAATTGTGAAATTTCTCGATATCTCTTCAGTGGAATTTATATTGAATAAGATTACCCATGGGAAGAATCTGACATATTGTGGGGATAATATTCGATTTTTCCGTGATTACCCTCCGGAGGTCGTCGGGAGAAGGAACTTGTTTACACAGACAAGAAACATTCTGAAATGTTTCTTGTCTGTCTTGTCAAATGAAAAAACGTCAGTTTTTTATTTGTAAAAAAATTTGAAAACCATGCATCATTTTCCTTCCACTTCACAATTATGTGCCACTTTGTGTTGGTCTATCACATAAAATCCCAATAAAATACATTTATGTTTGTGGTTGTAACGTGACAAAATGTGGAAAAGTTCAAGGGGTATGAATACTTTTGCAAGCCACTGTATATGGTGAAGTTTAGACTAGATTAAGGTTAGATAAATTGGAAAGGCATATATACTTATAGAACTGAGCATATGTGTTTTATATTTGGTTTTTTATTTTTTATGTCTTTTTCTGAATTCTTTCGGTTTTCACTGGTGCTGGTTTGATAAGTTTAAATAAGAAAAGACAAAATATGAAACGGTCTGTAGCTTTTTATGAGGCTCTAATAAGGGGTTGGAGCTCAATGTACAACAACATCAACGGGAGTCCATAAATTTTTCGCCACCTTAGGTGGCTACTTGTCTTTAAGGTATCTTTTCTTAGATACCTTAAAATCACTTTTTTTTAAAAATCACTATAAAGACTTCTATTTGCTTATTTTTGTTGTAATCAATTTTATATCACATTTGTTCTTTTTTTTTTCTAAGGCACTGTACAAGAAGGAGATGTAATATAAATCTAAAAACTTGGGATGACCACCCAACACCCAGAACTTTGAGGTATTTGGTTGCACCATATGATTCAGGAATACTATTTTGATATATATGCAAGACGATAGACAAATAAAGAATGGAGGATTACATTCTGTAGTTGGAATATAAGGGGTGCCAATGAACCAATTAAGAGTAACATTTTTGCTCAACTAAAATCTTTGAAAAGCGACATAATGTTTTTACAGGAAACCCACATGAAACAACAAACACAAATGAGATTAAAGGCGAAGTGGATAGGTCAAGCATACTATTCGTCATTTCTAAATCTACAGGTACGGCTATTCTTATTCGAAAAGGTATGCCTTTTAAATTAAAGAATACTATATCAGATAAAGAGGGAAGGTATATTATAGTTTCGGGAGAAATTTATGCTAACTATGATAAATATTTACGCTCCGAATTTTGACAACCCCCAATTTTTTGATAAAATTATAGATATAATATCAGAGTTTAATTACCAAAATGTGATAATAGGGGGGGGACTTTAACTGTGTTTTAGATCCATATCTAGACAAATCAGCAAAACAAAGGAGGAGTAATTTAAAATCTAAGACTAGTGAACTTCTAAATACATATATAAAAAATACTAATATAACAGATGTATGGAGATCTGCTAATCCAGTTGGAAGGGAATACTCGTTTTACTCTTCGGTACATAAAACTTATTCAAGAATTTATTATTTTTTAGTGGATATGAAATTAATGCCATATACAATTAATCCAACATACCACATCAGTAGTATTTCTGATCACTCTCCGTTGACATTTTCAGTAAAATTCAAGGGAATGCCGGGTAAAAAATCTTTTTGGAAGTTTAATACACATATTTTAAATGACTTACAAGGTTATCAATACTTAAAACAACAAATAAAACTTTTTTTTGAGACAAATGATACACCAGGTACTTCGCCTTCTTTATTATGGGAAACTTTCAGGGCATTTATTAGAGGAATTATAATTTCATATCAATTTTTTCAAAATAAAAAGAATAAGACAGAACAAATGTTGTTAGAACAAGAAATTAGACAGTTAGAGTTAGATAATGCCAAAGATTACACTACAGATAAACATACTAAGATAATATTACTGAAATTTAAACAATCAAATTTTATCGGCAAGAGTAATAAGATTATTCCAAATTACAAAACAGGAACATTTTGAGTTTGGTGACAAACCACATAAGCTTTTAGCTCGTCAATTGAAAAAACAAGAAAAGGAAAATACTATACCTAAAATTAAATCAGAGCAAGGTGAATTACTAATACTACCTAAAGATATTAATAATAGATTTGCTCAATTTTATCAAAATTTATATACATCTAAAACTAAAATAGAAGATAGTAAAATTAAAAAAAATTTAGATAACTGTAATCTTCCAAAACTTGACCTTTTGGAACAAGAGGAACTTGGAGCTCAAATTATAATCGAAGAAATAGGTGAAACAATAGAATCGTTGAAAAATGGTAAGACAGATGGTTTTAGTAATGAATTCTATAAAAACGTTCATGAGATGACGACTCCTTATTTATTTAATTTATATACTCACGCTTTTAAAGAAAATAAACTAGCTGAAACATTAACAGAATCAACTATTACGCTTATTCCAAAAAAAGATAAAGATTTAGACGATCCGGGCTCATATAGAGCTATATCACTTTTAAATACAGACCAGAAAATTTTAGCAAAGACTTTAGCAATAAAATTAAGCAAATATATTAGTAAATTGATAAATCCTGATCAAACGGGGTTTATACCCAAAAGATACATTTAATAATTTAATAATACCTGTTTAATATAATGTACTCACATAAAATGGAGGAAGAAGATATATCAATTATTTCTCTGGACGCAGAGAAAGCATTTGATCAGGTAGAGTGGCAGTACTTATATAAAGTACTGAAAACATTTAATATGGGAGAGAATTTTATTACATGGGTAAAATTATTATATGATAAACCGAAGGCAAGAATATTAACTAATATGTTATCTCAAAAATTTCAATTATCAAGGGGCAATAGGCAGGGATGTGCGTTATCACCCCTGCTATTTGCCCTTATGATAGAGCCTTTGGCTGAAAGTATAAGAATTCATCCGAATATTCAGGGCTACAATACTAGGGACTCAAGTAATAAAATTTCATTACATGCAGACGAAACACTTTTATGTATTACAAAGTCACAAACGAGCACACCAAATTTATTAAATTTAATAGAGGAATTCGGGTCCTTTTCTGGATATAGAATAAACTGGAATAAAAGTGAAATCATGACGTTAAAACCTCAAGAATCTACACACTTACTGAAGTTCCCCTTTAAAATTGCAACAGAAAAATTTAAATATTTGGGTATTCAAATTACTAGAAAAAATAAATCATTATTCAACGCTAATTTTATACCTTTATTAAATAAACTCAATATGTTATATGGTGGAGGCAGGTTCGATTTTATCCTTTAAAAATAGATTGGATGGGTATATGGATGGGAAAGGAATGGAGGGTTATGGTCTGAGTGCAGGTAGATGGGACTAGGGGGAAGTAATTATTTTTAAAAACATTTTAAAAAGTGTTCGGCACGGACTTGAAGGGCCAAGATGGCCTGTTTCCGTGCTGTTATGGTTATATGGTTATATGTTGATTACATTTTGGAAAACACTTCCTTTATCATTAATAGGTGGAATAAATGCTATAAAAATGATCTTTCTACCACAATTATTATACCTATTTCAGTCTATACCGTTATATATACCAAAATACCTTTTTGTTAAATTAGACTCTAATATTACTAATTTTATTTGGGATTATAGATCACATAGAATTTTTTAAAAAACACTTATGTAAACCAAAAGATGTCGGGGGACTTTCACTCCCGAATTTTTTGTATTATTATTGGGCAGTGCATATTAAGAATATAATTTATTGGTTGGACAGTTCTACGCAACAGACAGAATGGATAAGAATGGAGAAAGAGGATTGTTTTCCTTGTAATATAGGAACGATCCTCTTCTCCCCGAAAAAACTGAACAACACAATATATAAGAAGAACCCAATTATACACGATACAATAAGAATTTGGAAACAAATAAAATTATCCTTAAAATTAAGAAATTTATCATTGTTAATGCCAATAGCGAATAATCCTTTATTTAAACCATCTCTTATTGATAAAACATATAACCAATGGGAAAGTTTAGGAATTAAAAGGATCGGGGATATGTATGAAATGGGAAATCTATTATCATTCCAACAATTACAATTAAAATTTAAATTGAAAAATAACCAATATTTTAAATATCTTCAGATTTGCGATTTCATGAAGAAATACATACAAGGATATCAAAAAATAACTTCCGACTTATTGGAAGAAGCAATGAATATTAAAGCTGACTCACAAAAATTAATATCATATTTATATAATAGTATTTTAAATATAGACCTACCATCGACAGAGGTACTTAGAGAAGAGTGGGAACGGGAATTAATGATAAAAATTCTGAGGGTTACATGGGAAAAGTATTTGATATATATACACAAATGTTTGGTTAATGCAAGACATAATCTAATTCAATTTAAAATTTTACATAGGTTATATTATTCAAAAACAAGATTGAATAAATTCTATCCAAATATATCCCTTATTTGTGATTAATGTCTATCCCAAAACGCAACTATAACACACTCTTTTGTTTCCTGCATAAAACTTTATAGATTTTGGAGTGATATTTTTGAAATATTTACAAAATTATTCAAGATAACAATGGAACCTAATACTGAAATGATTATATTTGGAGTAATGGAAGATGGGAATAAATTGAACTCCTCTCAAAATTTATTTTTTAATTATGGTTTAATAATAGCAAAAAAAACAATACTTAAATTTTGGAAAAATACACCAATACCAATGCTTAAAATGTGGATCGCAAGCATGTTGGACACCGCACATCTTGAGGAAATGCAATTCCTCCTAATAGTTAAATCAGACCAATTCTTAACGAGTTGGTCTCCATTTGTCGTCTTTTTGGAAGCACATGGTGCAACACAATTGTAAAAGGTAAAGGCCGTGTCTTACCTGTTTGCGGTCATCGGCGGTGAAGCGCGGTGCAGACGGTAGCTAGGACCGCGCGGCAACGGCGAGAGCGTCGAGGCTATCCAACGGAGCGCCGCACGGATGTTGCGCGGGGGCCGAGTTAATTCAAACACGGCGGGTCCCACGTGCTTGCGGTAAGTAAAAAAAGGGCGGGCCGACTGCGATGACGTCGGCCCCCCGCACGTGACTCACCAGCGGCGGCTGTGGCGGCGGCCATCCTGATCGCGGCGATGGCTGTGCCTGCGGCCGCGCAGCACACGTGTCTCACTGGCGGCGGCACGTGCGTCACTGGCGGAGGCTGTGGCAGAGGAGGTTTGACGCACGGCGCTCGAGCCATACTGGCGGCGGCCCGTGCGAGCGGCCGTGCGCACACGTGCATCACTGGTGGAGGTTGTGCGGTGAGTATTTGGTTTTCGACATTGTCGATTTTATTTTTGCACCGCGCGGTGTTGGGAACTCCACCACACGGCCCGGGAATTGTTCTTTCTCACGAGTGCGCGGTCTATGGCGGCAGATTCTTCCCGTTTCGCCGCCAATGACCGCAGATTCGTGAGACAGACCTTTAACTGTCTCGGGACTGGGTGAGGGATGGACAAGATGATAAATAATGATCTCCTTACTTCTTTTTTTATTTTTTACTCTTTTTCCTATTTTCTTTTCTTCAACTTTCTTCTTTCATTCTTTATTTTTTATTTTTCACACACTATATATCTCACGTTTTTCTATCCTTTATTATCTAATTTTTTTTTCTTATTCATCTTTATTATAATTTTAAAAAATAAGAACATAAAATGGATTATGTAAATATATATTAAGCACTTTGGTGCCATATGATTGTACTTCTAATAAAATATATATATTTTTTTTTAAACATTTTTTTAAAATAAATAAATAAACCACTCTAAATCCCTCTGGACCATTCTGAACGCCTCTAAACCACTCGAAACCACTCCAAAAAGCTCTAATCCCCGCTAAACCCTCGAAACCCCACGATAGCTCTCTAAACACCTGTAAAGATCTCTGAACCCCTCTGAACCACTTTAAACACCTCTAATGCCATGATCATATTCAATGGCGGTGCAGGCTCGAAGGGCCGAATGGCCTACTCCTGCACCTATTTTCTATGTTTCTATGTTTCTATGTTAATGCCATCCAAACTCCTCTGAACCCCTCTGAAGCCCTCTGAACTCCTCTAAACCCCTCTAAACCCATCTAAACCACTCTAAACCACTGTAAACCTCTCCAAACCCCTCTAAACACATCTAAACCCCTCTAAACGCATCGGAACTTCCAAACTGCTCAAAACACCTCTGGACTCCTCGAAACACCTCTGGACTTATCTGAAACCCTCTAAACACCTATATCCCCCTCTGAACCCCAGTAAACCCTTCTAAACCACTCTAAACCCCTCTAAACCATTCAGCCCTTCGAGACTGGCTTCGAGGGGTTTAGATGTGTTTCGATGGTTGGGGGTTAGAGTGGTTTAGAGGGGATCAGCCATGATCACAATGAATGGCTGAATGGCCTCCTCCAGCACCTGTTTTCTATGTTTCTGCGTTTCTAAACCCCTCTAAACCCCTCTAATGCCCTCCAAACTCCTCGGAACCCCTCTAACCCACTCTAAACCCACTGAAGCCCTCTAAACATGTTCCCCCCCCCCCTCTGTCTTACTGCTCTATTTTGTTTTGTTTATTCCTGACTCTCAATTGTAAAGCGACTTTGAGTCCTGAAAAGCGCTATATAAATAAAATCTATTATTATTATTATTATTAACCCACTCTAAACACATTTAAACCTCTGCAATCCACTCGAAACACTTATAAACCTCTCTGAATCTCTCTGAATAACCCAAACCCCTCTTATAACACATGTAAACGCCTCTGAACCCATCTAAACCCCAGGGATATTCAATATTCAGGAGGGATAGACAGAAAGGAAAATGAGGTGGGGTAGCGTTGCTGGTTAGAGAGGCGATTAACGCAATAGAAAGGAAGGACATTAGCTTGGAGGATGTGGAATCGATATGGGTAGAGCTGCGAAACACTAAGGGGCAGAAAACGCTAGTGGGAGTTGTGTACAGGCCACCTAACAGTAGTAGTGGAGTTGGGGATGGCATCAAACAGCAAATTAGAAATGCGTGCAACAAAGGTAAAACCGTTATAATGGGTGACTTCAATCTACATATAGATTGGGTGAATCAAATTGGCAGGGGTGCTGAGGAAGAGGATTTCTTGGAATGTATGCGGGATAGTTTTCTAAACCAACATGTAGAGGAACCAACGAGAGAGCAGGCTATTCTAGACTGGTTATTGAGTAATGAGGAAGGGTTAGTTAGCAGTCTTGTTGTGCGTGGCCCCTTGGGCAAGAGCGACCATAATATGGTTGAGTTCTTCATTAGGATGGAGAGTGACATAATTAATTCAGAAACAAGTGTTCTGAACTTAAAGAAAGGTAACTTTGAGGGTATGAGATGTGAGTTGGCCAAGATAGACTGGCAATTTATTCTTAAAGGGATGACGGTGGATATGCAATGGAAGGCATTTAAAGACTGCATGGATGAACTTCAACAATTGTTTATCCCAGTTAGGCAAAAGAATAAATCAGGGAAGGTAGTGCATCCGTGGATAACAAGGGAAATCAGGGATAGTATCAAAACAAAAGATGATGCATATAAATTAGCCAGAAACAACAGCCTAGCAGGGGACTGGGAGAAATTCAGAGTCCAGCAGAAGAGGACAAAGGGCCTAATTAGGAAAGGGAAAATAGATTATGAAAGAAAACTGGCAGGGAACATAAAAACTGACTGCAAAAGTTTTTATAGATATGTGAAGAGAAAAAGATGAGTGAAAACAAATGTAGGTCCCTTGCAGTCAGAAACAGGTGAATTGGTCATGGGGAACAAGGACATGGCAGACTGTAAAGACTCTATAACGAGGCATCGTTACTTTACTATCTTTATTCATACTGGAGCATTACACATTGCACTAGCTGTACGTGGTCTGTCACAGGAACTAGAGAGCGATCTGTGGGTGGGGAGGTTGTAGATATACTTGTGATATGGGGAGTGGTTAGTAGGTATGAGGTCACTATGTTAAAGGCACATGCATATCTCATCTACATCTTTCCCATTCGAAACGACAGGCAAATACAATGGTGACATGGCGACCACGGCTCATGCGCTAGGATAGTTAAACAAAATCGCCATAGCGGTCAAGCGGTTTGACAAGACGTCCCGCCCGGGTTCGCGTCTCGCCATCCACCCTTCCTGCAGGAGGAAGAGGCACCGGCGGGGACAGACAAACCTGAAAGGGGGAAACGGGAGGAGACGGAGGAGACTGCGGCACCGAACCCGGAGGTGATGCGAGATCAGGACCGGGAAGAGCGCGGGCAGGCGAGCGAGGACTAGTCGGAGCGGGGTGGAACGGAAGGGGCTGAGGAGGAGCAGAACGTTGCATGTCAGGAAGGACGGGCAGAGCAACGCCCTGACGCGAAACAGGCAGTGGGGGAGCAAAGGGATCCGCGGCAGGAGGACGCGGCTCGTTGACGAGCCGAAGGTGCTGGCGGGACCGTCGGTAAATGGCTCCAGCGTGGTCGACGAGATAGGACCTGGGCGACCCCGCAGAGCCGACGATGGTAGCAAGCTTGGAGTGACCGGGAGCGGTCTGCATACGGACAACTTGACCGGGGAAGAGGCGCGGCAGCGGGTGGCAGGACCTGTCATGGGAACGCTTTTGGACGTCGTGCCTGAAGGCAATGCGTTTCTGAACCGCCGCAGGTGGGAGGATGGAGGGTATGAGGGAGCGCTGGGCCACAGGGAGCGGGAGTCTGGTAGCGCGAGACATGAGCCGCTGAGCAGGTGAACCCATGGCAGAGTCACGGGAAATGTTCCGAAGGTTGAGGAGGGCCAGATGGAAGTCGGGGTTAATGCCACCACACTGTTCGAACAGGTGCTTCGCGCTGCGGACTGCGCGCTCGGCCAAACCGTTGCTTTGCGGGTACTCCGGGCTGCTGGTGAAATGACGGAAGTTCCATCTGGAAGCGAACGCTTTAAACTCGGAGCTCGTGAACTGGCTGCCATTGTCCGATTGCAGGCTTGCCGGGGGGCCAAAAGTGCCAAAATGAGGGTACAACCTATCGATGACGGCCGAAGAGGTTATGGAATGCAGCCGGTCGACCACAAACCAGCTGGAGTAGGAGTCAACGAGAACCAGGAAGTGTTTGCCCCGCCACTCGAAAATGTCGGCGGCAAGCGCCATCCAGGGCAGTTCGGGCGCGGGCTGCTGCAGAAGCGGCTGACGCTGCTGGTGGGGGGCGAGGCTGTTGCAGGTGGAACACGAGGAGACCCTCTCCCAGATGTATTTGGCCATATCCGGCCAATAGAACTGGCTCCTGGCGAGAGACACGGTGGCTTCGGCCCCAGGATGACCGCGGTGAGCGACTTGAAAATAGTGGTCGTGCAGCGCCGCGGGCACGACCACCTTGTGACCCTTCACCACCACGCCGTCGTGCAGTACGAGCTCGTCACGGACCAGGAAGTAGGGCACGGCACCAGCCGACAGTGCCGAACGACGGTCAGGCCAGCCCTGCCGGATGACGGCAGACAGCTGTTGCAGGGCAGGGTCATTGGTAGTGTGTTCAACCAGGGACTTCATCTGCTGTGAGGGGACGATGTTCAATTGTAGCACCAATAGCTCAGACATTTCATATTGGTGGCGAGCGGTGGACGTCAGCGGGGCGCGAGACAACGTGTCGGCCACGAACATGTCCTTGCCCTTACGATAAACCACCGTGAACGTGAAGCGCTGGAGCTGCAGCATCATGCGCTGCAGGCGTGATGAGGCCACGTGGATCGACTTGTTGAGGATGGTGACAAGTGGCTGATGGTCAGTTTCAACGGTGAAAGTGTTGCCCACGATGTAGTCCCGGAATTTGGAGCAGGCAAACACCACGGCCAGTAGCTCCTTCTCGATCTGCGCGTAGTGCTGTTCGGTGGCGGTCATGGTGCGGGACGCGAAGGAGACAGGCAGCTGCAGGCCGTCATGGACCTGGAGGCAGGCGGCACCGAGTCCGAACTGAGAGGCGTCGCAGGTGAGGACAATGGGACGCTGCAGGTCAAAGAACTTGAGCGTGGGGGTGCTGATCAGCTTAGACTTAAGAATGTCGAATGCCTTCTGATGGTTGGGTAACCAAAGCCAGGACGTGTCCTTTTTTATCAGATCCCTCAGGGGAGCGCTGAGCTCGCTGAGGTCGGGGATGAACTTCCCCAGGTAGTTTACCAAGCCTAGGAAGCGTTGCAGGCCTGCCACATTGGTAGGAGGGGGCATCCCTGAAATGGCAGCCATTTTCTGCGGGTCTGGCTTTAACCCCTCAGCGGTGAATACATGTCCAACATAGGTGACCTCCGGGACGCGGAATCGGCATTTCTTGGGGTTCAGTTTCAAGTTGATTTGCCGGGCCCGGTCCAGGACCTGGCGGAGGTTGACATCGTGTTCGGCAACGCCCTTACCGTAAACGAGGATGTCGTCAACAATTATGGCGCATGGTAGTTTGCCTAGCTTATCATCAAAGCGGTCGGGATAATTGTTGACGACAATTGTCGAATAACTTACCTTGCGCCTCCTGTTTATCGGTTTATCATTTAATTTTATCCCACTTCTGACACCATGTAAAGACTCTATAACGAGGCATCGTTACTTTACTATCTTTATTCATACTGGAGCATTACACATTGCACTAGCTGTACGTGGTCTGTCACAGGAACTAGAGAGCGATCTGTGGGTGGGGAGGTTGTAGATATACTTGTGATATGGGGAGTGGTTAGTAGGTATGAGGTCACTATGTTAAAGGCACATGCATATCTCATCTACACAGACCAATTGAATAACTACTTTGGTTCTCTCTTCACTAAAGAAGACATAAATAATCTGCCGGTAATAGCAGGGGACCGGGGGTCAAATGAGATAGAGGAACTGAGTGAAATTCAGGTTAGCCGGGAAGTGGTGTTAGGTAAATTGAATGGATTAAAAGCCGATAAATCCCCTGGGCCAGATAGGCTGCATCCCAGAGTACTTAAGGATGTAGTCCCAGAAATAGTGGATGCATTAGTGATAATTTTTCAAAACTCTTTAGATTCTGGAGTAGTTCCTGAGGATTGGAGGGTAGCTAATGTAACCCCACTTTTTAAAAAGGGAGGGAGCGAGAAAATGGGGAATTACAGACCAGTTAGTCTAACATCGGTAGTGGGGAAACTGCTAGTTGGTTATTAAAGATGGGATAGCAGCACATTTGGAAAGTGGTGAAATCATTGGACAAAGTCAGCATGGATTTATGAAAGGTAAATCATGTCTGACGAAACTTATAGAATTTTTCGAGGATGTAACTAGTAGAGTGGATAAGGGAGAACCAGTGGATGTGTTATATCTGGACTTTCAGAAGGCTTTCGACAAGGTCCCACATAAGTATGCAAATTTAAAGCACACTGTATTGGGGTTCAGTATTGATGTGGATAGAGAACTGGCTGGCAGGCAGGAATCAAAGAGTAGGAGTAAATGGCAGGCAGTGACTAGTGGGGTATCGCAAGGCTCAGTGCTGGGACCCAAGCTATTTACAATATATATTAATGATTTGGACGAGGGAATTGAATGCAACATCTCCAAGTTTGCGGATAAAACGAAGCTGGGGGGCAGTGTTAGTTGTGGGGAGAATGCTAGGAGGTTGCAAGGTGACTTGGATAGGTTGGGTGAGTGAGCAAATGCATTGCAGATGCAGTGTAATGTGGATAAATGTGAGGTTATCCACTTTGGTGGCAAAAACAGGAAAGTAGACTATTATCTGAATGATGGCCGATTAGGAAAAGGGGAGATGCAGCGAGACCTGGGTGTCATGGTACACCAGTCATTGAAAGTAGGCATGCAGGGGCATCAGGCAGTGAAGAAAGCGAAAGGTATGTTAGCATTCATAGCAAAAGGATTTGAGTATAAGAGCAGGGAGGTTCTACTGCAGTTGTACAGGGTCTTGGTGAGACCACACCTGGAGTATTGTGTACAGTTTTGGTCTCCTAATCTGAGGAAAGACATTCTTGCCATAGAGGGAATACAGAGAAGGTTCACCAGACTGATTCCTGGGATGTCAGGACTTTCATATGAAGAAAGACTGGATAAGACTCGGCTTGTACTCGCTAGAATTTAGAAGATTGAGGGGGGATCTTATAGAAACATACAAAATTCTTAAGGGGTTGGACAGGCTAGATGCAGGAAGATTGTTCCCAATGTTGGGGAAGAAGGGGTCACAGTTTAAGGATAAGGGGGAAGTCTTTTAGGACGGAGATGATAAAAACATTTTTAACACAGAGAGTGGTGAATCTCTGGAATTCTCTGCCACAGAAGGTAGTTGAGGCCAGTTCATTGGCTATATTTATGAGGGAGTTAGATGTGGCCCTTGTGGCTAAAGGGATCAGGGGGTATGGAGAGAAGGCAGGTATTGGATACTGAGTTGGATGATCAGCCATGATTATATTGAATGGCAGTGCAGGCTCGAAGGGCCGAATGGCCTACTCCTGCACCTATTTTCTATGTTTCTATGTTTCTAAACCTCTATAATCAACTTTAAACACATCCAAACCCCTCTGAAACCCTCTAATCCCCTCTAAACCCCTCCAAACACTTATAAAACTCTCTGAATCACTGTGAAACCCTCTAAACCACTATAAACCCCTCTAAACCCTTACAAACCTCTCTGAATCCCTCTGAACACGTCTAAACCCCTCTAAACCCCTTTGATTCCTTCTAAATCCTTGTAAATCTCTCGGAATACCTCTGAACCCCTCGAAACCCTTCGAAACCCTCTGGACACCTCCAAACCAGTCTAACCCCCTAGAAACCTCTCTAAACCCCCCTGAACACGTGTGAACCACTCTAAACCCCTCCGAACCCCTCTGAACACCTATAAACCCCTCTAAATGCCTCTAAACCCTCTGGACCACTCTGATCCCCTCTAAACCCCACTAAACCACTCTACACCCAGTGAGACAAAGACAGTGAGAGTAGGAATGGAATGAGGTGGAGGATAAATGTGTGGCTGAGGGACTGGTGCAGTGGGCAGGGATTCAAGTTTATGGATCATTGGGACCTCTTTTGGGGAAGGTGTGACCTGTACAAAAAGGACGGGTTGCACTTGAACCCGAGGGGAACCAATATCCTGGCGGAGTGATTTGCAAAGGCAACTGGGGAGACTTTAAACTAGAATGGTTGGGGGGAGGGACTCAAATAGGGAAAGCTAGTAGTCAGGGTGTGAGGCAGGAGGTACAGAAAGGGAAGCACTCGGACCCAAAATGTAGGGGAGAAAGAAGAAAAAGATAATAAACAGAGAATAAGTGGTGGTGGGTTTCTTAAATGTGTATATTTAAATGCTAGGAGCATTGTAAGAAAGGTGGATGAGCTTAAAGCCTGGATTGACACCTGGAAGTATGATGTTGTGGCGATCAGTGAAACATGGTTGCAGGAGGGCTGTGAGTGGAAACTAAATAGTCCAGGATTTTGTTGCTTTAGGTGTGATAGAGTTGGAGGGGCAAGAGGTGGGGGGGTTGCATTGCTTGTCAAGGAAGATATCACAGCAGTGCTTTGGCAGAATAGATTAGAGGGCTCGTCTAGGGAGGCTATTTGGGTGGAATTGAGAAATGGGAAAGGGGTAGCAACACTTATAGGGGTGTATTATAGACCGCCTAATGGAGAGCGAGAATTGGAAGAGCAAATATGTAAGGAGATAGCAGATATTAGTAGTAAGCACAAGGTAGTGATTGTGGGAGATTTCAATTTTCCACACATAGACTGGGAAACACATTCTGTAAAAGGGCTGGATGGTTTGGAGTTTGTAAAATGTGTGCACGATAGTTTTTTGCAGCAATACATAGAGGTACCTACAAGAGAAGGGGCAGTGCTGGTCCTACTGTTAGGAAATGAGACAGGGCAGGTGGCGGAGGTATGCGTTGGGGAGCACTTTGGGTCCAGTGATCACAATACCATTAGTTTCAATATAATAATGGAGAGGGTCAGAACTGGACCTAAGGTTGAGATTTTTGACTGGAGAAAGGCTAACTTTGAGGAGATGCGAAAGGATTTAAAAGGAGTGAATTGGGACATGTTGTTTTATGGGAAGGATGTAGAAGAGAAATGGAGGACATTTAAAGGTGAAATTTTAAGAGTACAGAATCTTCATGTCCCTGTTCGGTTGAAAGGAAATAGTAAAAATTGGAAAGAGCCATGGTTTTCAAGGGAAATTGGACACTTCGTTCGGAAAAAGAGAGAGATCTACAATAATTATAGGCGGCATGGAGTAAATGAAGTGCTGCAGGAGTATAAAGAATGTAAAAAAAATCTTAAGAAAGAAATTAGAAAAGCTAAAAGAAGATATGAGGTTGCTTTGGCAAGTAAGGTGAAAGTAAACCCAAAGGGTTTCTACAGCTATATTAATAGCGAAAGGATAACAAGGAATAAAATTGGTCCATTAGAGAGTCAGGGCGGACAGCTATCTGCAGAGCCAAAAGAGATGAGGGAGATATTGAACCATTTCTTTTCTTCGGTATTCACCAAGGAGAAGGATATTGAATTAAGTGAGATAAGGGAAACGAGCAGAGTAGCAATGGAATCTATGAGATTCAAATAAGAGGAAGTGTGGACATTTTTGAAAAATATGAAAATGGATAAGTCTCCAGGTCCTGACAGGATATTCTCTAGGACATTGAGGGAAGTTAGTGTAGAAATAGCAGGGGCTATGACAGAAATATTTCAAATGTCGTTAGAAACGGGAATAGTGCCAGAGGATTGGCGTACTGCGCATGTTGTTCCGTTGTTTAAAAAGGGTTCTAAGAGTAAACCTAGCAATTATAGACCTGTTAGTTTGACGTCAGTGGTGGGCAAATTAATGGAAAGGATACTTAGGGATAATATATATAAGCATCTGGATAAACAGTGTAGTCAACATGGATTTGTGCCTGGAAGCGTCAACCTGGTTTTGACTAATCTATCTAGAATCTTCTCGAAGAGGTTACTAGGGAAATTGATGAGGTTAAAGCAGTAGATGTTGTCCTATATGGACTTCAGTAAGGCCTTTGACAGGTTCCTCATGGAAGGTTGGTTAAGAAGATTCAATTGTTGGGTATTAATGGTGGTGTAGCAAGATGGATTCAACAGTGGCTGAATGGGAGATGCCAGAGAGTAATGGTGGATGGCTGTTTGTCGGGTTGGAGGCCGGTGACTAGACTAGTGGGGTGCTCAGGGGTCTGTGTTGTGTCCAATGTTGTTTGTCATGTACAACAATGATCTGGATGATGGTGTGGAAAATTGGATTAGTAAGTATGAAGATGATACTAAAATGGGTGGTGTTGTGGATAATGAAGTAGATTTTCAAAGTCTACAGAGAGATTTAGGCAATTTGGAAGAGTGGGCTGAAAGATGGCAGATGGAGTTTAATGCTGATAAATGTGAGGTGCTACATCTTGGCAGGACAAATCAAAATAGGACGTACATAGTAAATGGTAGCGAATTGAGGAATGCAGTTGAACAGAGGGATCTAGGAATAACTGTGCATAGTTCCCTGAAGGTGGAATCTCATGTAGATAGGTGTTTAAAGAAAGCTTTTGGTGTGCTGGCCTTGATAAATCAGAGCATTGAGCATAGAAGTTGGAATATAATGTTAAAATTGTACAAGGAATTGGTGAGGCCAATTCTGGAGTATGGAGTACAATTTTGGTCGCCTAATTATAGGAAGGATGTCAACAAAATAGAGCGAGTACAGAGGAGATTTACGAGGACTGTTGCCTGGATTTCAGCAAATAAATTACAGAGAAAGGCTGAACAAGTTGGTCTTTATTCTTTGTAGCGCAGAAGGTTAAGGGGGGACTTGGTAGAGGTCTTTAAAATGATGAGAGGGATAGACAGAGTTGACATGGATAAGCTTTTCCCACTGTGAGTAGGGAAGATTCAAACATGTGGACATGACCTGAGAATTATGGGACAGAAGTTTAGGGGTAACATGAGGGGGAACTTCTTTACTCAGAGAGTGGTAGCTGTGTGGAATGAGCTTCCAGTGGAAGTGGTGGAGGCAGGTTCGATTTTATCATTTAAAAATATATTGGATGGGTATATGGACGAGAAAGGAATGGAGGGTTATGGTCTGAGTGCAGGTAGATGGGACTAGGGAGAAAAAGTGTTCGGCATGGACTTGAAGGGCCGAGATGGCCCGTTTCCATGCTGTCATTGTTATATGGTTACACCCCTCTAAACCACTCTAAACCCACTAAACATCTCTGAACCCCTCTGAACTCCTCTAAACCCCTCTAAATGGGGTTGGACAGGCTAGATACAGGAGGATTGTTCCCGATGTTGGGGGAGTCGAGGACAAGGGGTCACAGCTTAAGGATAATGGGGAAATCCTTTAAGACCGAGATGAGAAAAAACGTTTTCACACAGAGAGTGGTGAATCTCTGGAACTCTCTGCCACAGAGGGTAGTTGAGGCCAGTTCATTGGCTATATTTAAGAGGGAGTTAGATGGGGCCCTTGTGGCTAAAGGGATCAGGAGGTATGGAGAGAAGGCAGGTACGGGATACTGAGTTGGATGATCAGCCATGATCATATTGAATGGCCTACTCCTGCTCCTATTTTCTATGTATCTATGTAAACCCCTCTAAATGCTTCTAAACGCTTCTAAACCCCTCTGAACCCTTCCGAACCCCTCTAAATCCCTCTAACCCCCTCTAAACCACTCCAAACACCTCTAAACCCCTCTAAACACATCTAAACCCCTCTAAACCCATCGGAACTCTTCCAAACCCTCTAAACCCATCAAAACCTCTCAATACCCCTCTAAACCAATCTGAACCCCTCCAAACCCCTCTGATCCCCTCTAAACAACTCAAAAGCCATTTAGACCCCTCGAAACATCTCGAAACCCCTCGAAACCACTCGAAACCTCTCTAAGCCCCTGTAATGATCTCTGAACCCCTCTGAACCCCTCTAATGCCCTCCAAACTCCTCTGAACCCTTCTGAACTCGTGAAACCCCCTCTAAACCCTTCTAAACTACTCTAAACGAATGTAAATCTCTCGAAACCTCTCTAAACCACTCTAAGCCCTCCCATTGAAACATCTAAACCCCTCAAAACCACTCCAAATCCCTCGAAACCCCTCGAAACCGCTCTAAACCCCTCTAAACACCTCTGAACCATTCTCAACCCCTCTAAACTCCTCTAAACCTCTCCAAACACATTTGAACCCCTGTAAACCCCTGTAAACCCCTGTAAACCCCTGTAAACCCCTGTAAACCCCTCTAAACCCCTCTAAACCCCTCTAAACCCCTCTAAGCCCCTCTGCAACCCACTAAACCCATCGGAACACCTCTAAACACCTCTAACACCTGTAAACCCCATTAAAATCCCTCTGGACCACTTCTAACCCCTCTAAACCCATCTAAATATCTATAATCCCCTCAGAACCCCTCCAATTCCCTCTACACCACTACACCCTTCCAAACCCATCGAAACCCATCCAAACCCCTCTAAACCCCTCGAAACTCCTCGAAACCCCTCGAAACACTGCTAAACCCCTCTAACCACCTCTGAACCCCTCTAGACCCTCTGTAACCCTCTCTAAACCCCTTTAAACCCCTCTAAACTCCTCTGAACACTTCTGAACCCCTCTAAACCTCTTTAAACCCATCTAAACCACTCCAATTCCCTCTAAATCCCTCCGAACACCTCTGAACCCCTCGAACCCCCACTAAACCCCTCTAAAGCCCTGTAAACTCCTCTAAACCCCTCTGAACACCTCTGATTCCTTCTCTAAAGTTTGAGACCATGTATGGCCCTGTTGTGACTAGCACAAAGTAAACACTTCCGACATCTTGCAAGTAAGATTTAATCTTTTTTTTAATTAATATTTTTATTAGAAGCTGTGTACAATAGTATAAACCGTGGCATATGACAAAATACATTTATTGTACATCCTCCATTTTAATTTTGACAAAAATGAAATAAACAAAGAGAGAAAGAGCAAGAAAGAAAGTGAAAGAGATAGTGAATGTGTAAAAATAGAACCCCTAAACTACCAAAGAGTGTAGTCACAGAGTGAATAAGTAAAAACTTAAGAAAAAAATAAGAAGACAAAAACGAGAAATATATATATTTTTTTAAGACCAAAAGGTGTTGATATACCTGCTTCATTTCTCACCACACCCATCACCCAGTCCGTAAATCGGTTTAATTCCGAAGTTGTGTTGCACCATACTATCCTTGTAATGAATCGATAAAAGGAGACCATATCTTTGAAAATTGCTCTGATTTTCCTGCTGAGACGAGTCTCATATCTTCAAGATGTAGCGTCTCAGACATGCTTGTGATCCACATTTTAAGAGTTGGGGTACATGCATTTTTCCAAAATTTAAGTATAAGTTTTTTTGTCATTATCAGGCCATAATTAAGGAAACGTCTTTGAAATATTGATAGCACAGAGCAGGCTCCTGCAATTCCGAAAATAATCAATTCTGAATGGGGGTCCAGTTTTGTTTTGAATAATTTTGAGAACATTTCAAAGATTCCTTTCCAAAATTTATGGAGTTTTATGCAAGAGGCAAAGGTGTGTGTTATAGTTGCTTCTTGAGAAAGACATTTGTCGCAGATAGGAGATACATTTGGAAAAATCTTATTCAGTTTAGTTTTTGAGTAATATAGTCTGTGTAGTATTTTGAATTGGATTAGAATGTGTCTAACATTAATCGAACAATTATGTATTGTGTAGGAGATATTTTTCCCATCTGTCCTTGGAGATATTTAGGCTTAATTCCTCTTCCCATTCTCTTCTGATTGCGTCTGACGATGGAATTTCTATATTTAGAAGGATATTGTACAAGTATGATATTAGATTATTTGATTCTGCGTTTCTATTCATACCTTCGTCTAATATATTTGGCAACAAAGTTTGGTATTCGTGGGTATATGTTTTCAAATAATCTCGAATTTGAAGATATCTAAAATATTGATTACCTTTCAGATTATCAACTTCCGGTGGCGTCATGTTAGACTAACAGACGTGCACCCAGCTCCTCTCCCGAAAAACTTCACGATTTATCGTGTAAAACGGGTCCGAAAATCGGGATTGTTTTTAAAAACCTTACCGGAGCTTCTGGTTACCGCGCTGATGACGTCATCGTTAAACGCGATGTTTTAAACGGTGGTTTGAAGCCCTTTAAATGAGTAAATTGACTCCAGCTGTGAGCCCTCAGAGAGCTGTGAATAAACTGTCGAAACAGTTCGAAACTGAAGTTACCTCTGAAGTCTCTGAAGTGGCTGCAGAAATGGATACAAGATCTAAGAAAGACTTTGATGACTTGAAAAAATCAATGAAAAATTTGAAAGATGAGATCTCGGATAATAGGGTGGAAGATAAGAAGGAAATGAAGGAAAATTCGGCAAAAATGATGGAAGGAATGCAGAAGATGATGAAGGATTTAAATGCTGGTAACCAGAAGAATATGACGGATTTACTGGACACTATGAATAAACGAATTGATGAGGTGAAAGATGGACTATCAGAGAAAATGGATAAGATGGATGTAATTACTACGGATAAGTTCACGGCTGTACTTGAAACAGTAGCTGCAAGTATGCAGACAATCACGGAATTGGAGAAAAATACGGCACGACTGGTTGAAGACATGGCGAAATTGAGGCAAGAACATGAGCAAATGAGGCGAGAAAACGAACAAGCATCACTACAAATGGGGACTCAATTAGAGAAAGTCTCATTCAAATGCCTGGACCTGGAAGCTCGTTCTAGACGCCAGAATCTGAGGATTCTTGGTGTTTCAGAGGGGGCAGAAGGGGAACAGGTACGTGAATTTGCCATGGGCTTGTTGAAACAACTGTTGAATCTTCCCAAGGAACCGAAAATCGAAGTGGCTCATCGTGTCCCAAGATTTGGAAAAAGATTTGATGCGGGAAAAGCTTATCCACGACATATTATAGTGAAATTTCGAGACACTGCAGAACTGGAATATGTTATGACCCATATCAAATATGGTGTACAATTACGGCTGGACAAAGACACTATTAAGATATTCAGGGACTACCCACATGAAATTGTGCAAAAAAGAAACAAATTTGATAAGGTTAAAGATCTTTTAAGAGGGAGAGAAGGGGTCAGATTCGGGGTTTTTTATCCCGCTAAAATGCGTATTTCTTTTAATGGTCTTGAAAAGTCATTTGTTAAGCCTGAAGACGCTTTCAAATATGCCCAAACGATTGTTGAAAGACAGAAATAAAAGGGAGCTTTGGCAGATCCGAATAATTCTCAGCTATGTTTTGTCTGGGGATAGTTACACTGTTATCTCCGGAATGTTGAAGCAAGGACATTTTCTGTTCAAAACGTGTAAACAACTTTATAACGGGATATGAATTAGAAAATAATTGCTTATTGATTAAAATGTTATAACCAATTGTAAGAACTTATCCTATTAACAACTTTAAAAGTTATGCAGGTTAGATTAGAATACTAACAAAAAAAACAAAAAAATAATGAACTAACATACTAATATGAATTTTTAATAAATTGTAACCTTGTCTATAAGCGGGAGGAGGGGATGAGAAACGAGCTCCTGGCTTATGTCCAGGAGCACGTCTCGTTAACCCCTTCAACCAACAGCTGATTCTTATTGAAATCAAAAATATTGGTTTAATAATTAAACTCTGATATATATATATGTTATAAGGAAATATCAGGGTAAAATTGTATTATATATATGAATGTGAGGCCTCGTTTTAATATTTTAATATGTTATGATTAACTAAGAGAGCGGAGCGAGTTGAGCAACAACGCAATGGAAGTCAAAATAAGGTTTTTTCCCACCTACAGGTGGGTCACTCGCTACAGTGCCGACTATAGACACTGTAGCCTCACTTTTTTAGTTTTTTTTTTATTACATAAAATCACTTGTTTGTGTTTTGTGTTTAGTGATAAGAATAATATGGACATACCAACAAAAGTTAATAACTCAAAAACTCCCCCAATACCTAAAGACCTGGGATATGGACGCACCACAAGATTCAAAGGTACTATAATTATTCAAAATGCATGACACCACACAAAAGAACCTAGGAGGAGTCTCATTTTGTAGTTGGAATATAAGAGGTATTAATGAACCTATCAAAAGGGGTAAGATATTAGCTCAGCTAAAAATGTATAATTCTGACATTACCTTCCTACAAGAAACACACCTAAAACCTCAGGACCAAGTTAGGCTGAGGGCGAAATGGATAGGTCAAACATACCACTCTTCATTCACTTCAAAATCTAGAGGCACGTCAATTATCATAAGAAAAGGTATACCATTTAAAGCAAAGAATATTATAACAGATATAGAAGGGAGATACCTAATAGTTAATGGAGAAATCCATGACACTCCACTTACTTTGGTAAATATATATGCCCCTAACTTTGATAACCCCCACTTTTTCAATAAAATCTTCAATATAATTGCAGAGTCAAACTATCAAAATGTTATAATAGGCGGAGACTTTAATTGTGTTTTAGACCCGTACTTAGATAAATCAAGTCAAAAACAGAGAGGGAATATGAAATCGAAAACTGGGGAACTCCTCAATACCTACATAAACAACACTAATATAGCAGATGTTTGGAGAATTGTGAATCCAACTGGCAGGGAATATTCGTTTTACTCAATGGTACATAAGACATACTCACGTATAGACTACTTTCTGCGGGATACAAAATTAATCCCCCAAACATCTAATGCAATATATCATACAAATTCAATTTCAGACCATTCTCCACTAACTTTCTTTTTAAAACTGGAAGGATTGTCTAAGAATAATTCATTCTGGAGATTTAACTCTCAAATTTTAAAAGATCCACAAGCGAGTATATATTTAAAAGAACAAATGGAGGTCTTTTTTCAAACAAATGATACTTCAGATATATCGCCTACTTTACTTTGGGAATCTTTTAAAGCATACATTAGGGGTATTATAATTTCATATCAAGCTTTTCAAAATAAAAAGAATAAGAATGAACAAAGACAGTTAGAAGAACTTATTAGACAAATGGATATAGATAATGCTAAAGATCCAACAATAGATAAACATAATAAAATAATAATTTTAAAATTTAAATTAAATAAATTATTATCTGCCAAACTTATAAGACTTTTTCAAATTACAAAACAAGAGCACTTTGAATTTGGGGATAAACCGCATAAACTTTTGGCTCGCCAGCTAAAAAAACGAGAAAAGGAACATACTATACCAAAGATCAAATCAGATAAAGGGGAATTATTAACAACACCGAAGGATATTAATAAAAGATTTGCGCAATTTTACGAGAATTTGTATACATCTAAAACGATAATTGATTCCAATAATATCACAAAGTTCTTGGATACCTGTAATCTTCCAAAGTTAGAGCTGAAGGAACAAGAGGAACTGGGTGCACAAATCTCAATTAAGGAATTAGAAGATACAATAAACTCACTAAAAAATGGAAAAACACCAGGCCCTGATGGATTTACTAATGAATTTTATAAAAACTTTTATGATAAAATAATACCAAGATTACAAAAAATGTACCAATACGCTTTTAAAAAACGAATACTACCTGATACATTAGCGGAATCAACGATTACATTAATACCTAAGAAAAATAAGGATTTAGAAGAACCTGGCTCATATAGAGCTATAGCATTGTTAAACACAGATCAAAAAATATTAGCGAAAACATTAGCCAGAAGATTAAGTAAATACATTAGTAAATTAATAAACCCAGATCAGACAGGGTTTATCCCTAAGAGATACTCTTCTAATAATATGAGACGTCTACTCAACATAATGCACTCACACAAATCTGAAGATCAAGAATTATCAATTATTTCGCTGGATGCTGAAAAAGCATTTGATCAAGTAGAATGGAATTATATGGATAAAGTATTACAAAAATTTCAACTGGGAGAGAATTTTATTTTATGGATTAAGTTACTATATAACAAACCTACAGCTAGAATACTTACTAATAACATATTATCCTCGAAATTTCAACTATCAAGGGGAAATAGACAAGGATGCTCATTATCACCACAGCTGTTTGCTCTCATTATTGAACCGCTAGCAGAAAAAATTAGAATACACCCTGATATTCATGGATATAATACTAAAGACTCATATAATAAAATATCTTTATACGCGGATGATATATTATTGTATATTACAAAACCTCAAATCACTATACCAAATATATTAAATTTAATTGAAGACTTCGGATCTTTTTCTGGATATAGAATAAATTGGAATAAAAGTGAAATTATGTCAATAAAACCGAAAGATTCAACACATCTTTTAAAATTCCCTTTTAAAATAGCTACAGAAAAATTTAAATATTTGGGAATCGAAATTACCAGAGCATATCAAGGTATGCTCAGGGCAAATTTTGACCCCCTACTTAATAAACTGAATACATTAATTAAATTCTGGAAAACGCTTCCGATGTCTTTAATAGGCCGAATAAACGCAATAAAAATGATCTTTTTACCACAAATGTTATACCTATTTCAATCAATTCCTATATACTTACCTAAGAAGTTTTTTAAAAAACTCGACTCAGATATCACTAATTTTATATGGGACTATAAATCACATAGAATACAAAAAACCCATCTGAATAAATCTAAAGTATTGGGGGGTCTAGCACTACCCAATTTTATGTATTATTATTGGTCAGTAAATATTAAAAACATGATTCAACTGATGGATAACTCCGCCCAGCAAGTAGACTGGATTGTAATGGAGAAAGAGGATTGCTCCTCTAGAAACATTGGAGCGATCCTCCTCTCTCCAATGAAATTGAATAACATAAACTATAATAAGAACCCAATTATTCATAGTACAATCCGTATTTGGAAACAAATAAAACAAAATTTAAAATTAAGAAACTTATCACTTTTATTACCTATAGTCAATAACCCTTCGTTTAGTCCTTCTATTATAGATAAAGCTTATACACAATGGGATAGACTAGGAATTAAAACGCTTGGTGACTTGTATGAAACTGGAAAATTACTTTCATTTCAACAATTACAAATAAAATATAAACTCGGAAATAATCAATATTTTAAATACTTTCAAATATGCGACTATTTGAAAAAATATATAAAAGATCATCATAATAACCCAGCAGATGTACTGGACGAGGCAATGCAGACAAAAGCGGAATCAGCAAACTTAATATCATATTTGTACAATATTATCTTAAATGTACAAATACCATCTACGGAGGGTATCAGAAGAGACTGGGAACAAGAGTTAGCTATTAAAATTTCAAAGGAAAGTTGGAATGAATACTTATTAAAAGTACATAAATGCTCGATTAATGTAAGACACACTTTAATACAATTTAAAATTTTACATAGATTATATTATTCGAAAACTAAAATTCATAAAATTTTCCCAAACGTATCATCTATTTGTGATAAATGTCAATCCCAAGAAGCAACTATAGCGCACTCATTTGTCTTCTGTACAAAAATTCAAAAATTTTGGAATGAAATTTTTGAAATCTTTACAAAGTTATTTAAAACAAGACTGATACCCAAAGCAGAATGGATTATCTTCGGAATAACGGAAGATGATCCAGAACTAAATGTGTTTCAAAAGAAATTAATGGATTATGGGTTAATAACTGGAAAAAAGCTAATTCTAAAATTTTGGAAGAAGGCTCCAATACCAACTATAAATATGTGGATTTCAAATATGTTTGAAACACTACACCTTGAAGAGATAAGACTCCTCCTAGCAGGTAAACCAGATCACTTCCACCTGACGTGGTCTGCATTTATAGAATTATTACAAACATAGGGTGCAAAAGTACTTTAAAAAAATAAAAAATTGAGGTCGGGTAAGGGGGGATGATAGTTGAAGAGTTGGTATGTCCTATTTACGTGATGCTCAAAAAAAAAAAACATTTGTTTTTCTTTTTTTCTCTCTCTCTTTTCTTTTCTTAGGGCCTATTTCTTAACTCTTTTTCTTTTTGTTTTTAATTTCGCTCTCATAGGGTCCTCGTCCTTTTTTTTTGTTGTTACATTTTCTACACTTTTCTACACTTGCACTTTTTCCTTCACTTTCTTCTCTCTTTCAATCTTTTCTTTCTTTAGTGTAAAAAAAATAAATAAAGGGAGTACATTAATTGTAAGAAGATATAAATGACGAGTATTAATGTATGTGGCTGTGATGTAATGTACTTCTAATAAATAAAAATTAAAAAAAAAAAAAAAAAAAAAAAACCTTTCAGATTATATTTTGACTAATTTCTGGAATGATAGGAGGTTTCCTATTTCGTACAAATCTCCAACCTTTTTAATTCCTAGTTTTTCCCAATAAATAAACGTTTTATCTATAATAGATGGTTTAAACGCCGGGTTATTAGCTATTGGAGAAAGAAGAGATAGATTTCTTAATTTAAAAGTAAATTTTACTTGTCTCCAAATTCGTAAAGTGCTTTGAATAATCGGATTTTTCTCGTATATTGTGTTCTTCAACTTTATTGGGGAGAGAAGGATCGCGCCTATATTAAAAGGCGAGCAATCCTCTCTCTCCATTACTAACCATTCTACCTGTTGACATACATTATCCAGCCAGTAAATTACATTTTTATTATTCCCTGCCCAATAATAATATAAGAAATTGGGGAGTGCCAATCCACCAATTTCTTTGGGTTTACATATATGTTGTTTATGAATTCTAAGTGATTTATAATCCCAAATAAAATTTGTAATCTGGGAATCAATTTTTTTTTTTTTTAATTTAGGTAGATATATCGGTATTGCTTGAAATAAATAGAGAATTTGTGGGAGGAAAATCATTTTTATGGCATTTATTCTGCCTATTGTAGACATCGGAAGTGTTTTCCAGAATTGAATAAGAGCATTTAATTTAGTAACTAAAGGCGGGAAGTTTGCGTTGAATAAAGAATAATATTTTCTGGTTACTTGAATACCCAGATATTTAAATTTTTCTGTAGCAGTTCTAAAAGGGAATTTTAAAAGGTGTGTCGGCTCTTGACGTTTTATTGCCATAATTTCACTTTTATTCCAGTTTATTCTATATCCTGAGAAGGAACCAAATTCCTCTATACGATTTAATATATTTGGAATACTAACTTGAGAGTTGGTGATGTATAATAATACACCATCTGCATATAATGATATTTTATTATTGGAATGTTTAGTATTATAGCCGTGAATGTTCGGATATATTCTTATACTTTCTGCTAAGGGTTCGATCGCAAGGGCAAATAGAGGTGATAATGCGCAACCCTGTCTATTGCCCCTGGATAGTTGAAATTTTAGAGAAAGTATATGGTTGGTCAATATTCTAGCAGTTGGCCTGTCGTATAGTAATTTTATCCATGAAATAAAATTCTCTCCCATCTGAAATTTTTGCAGTACTGTGAAAAGGTATTTCTGCATCTAATGAAATAATTGATAAATCTTCTTCTTCAATTTTGTGTGAATACATTATATTAAAAACACGTCTCAAATTATTAAATGAATGTCTCTTGGGTATGAACCCCGTTTGATCCGAATGTATTAATTTACTAACGTATTTACTTAATCTTCTTGCCAAAGTTTTCGCTAATATTTTCTGATCTGTATTTAGCAGTGCAATTGCTCTATATGAACTGGGGTCTTCTAGATCTTTATCTTTTTGGGGTATAAGTATGATAGTTGATTCAGCTAGTGTTTCTGGTAGTGTCTGTTCTTTAAATGCATATGTATAACGCTTGTGTAAACGTGGTGAAATTACCTCGTGAAATCTTTCATAAAATTCATTACTGAACCCGTCTGGTCCCGGTGTTTTACCGTTCTTCAGTGAGTTTATTGTCTCTTCTATTTCTTTGATTGAAACCTGTTCTCCTAATTCCTCTTGTTCCAACGGGTTAAGTGTTGGTAGATTACAGTTGTCCAGAAAGTTTGTAATTTTATTGCTGTCTGTTGATGTTTTGGATGTATATAAATTTTGATTAATTTTTTTTTTTTTTTAATTATTTATTAGAAGTACATTACATTACAACCACATACATTAGTACTCGTCACTTATGTCTTCTTACAATTAATGTACTCCATTTGTTTTTTACACTAGTAAAAGGAAAGGATAAGATTGAAAGAAAGAAGAGAGTGAAGGAAAAAGTGAGAGTGTAGAAAATGTGACAACAAAAAAGGACGAAGACCCTATAAGAACAAAATTAAAAACAAAAGAAAAAGAGTTAAGAAATAGACCCTAGAAAAGAAGGAGAAAGAGAAAGAGGAAAAAGAGAGAAACAAATATTTTTTATGAGCATTACGCAAATGGGACATACCAACTCTTCAACTATCATTCCCCATTACCTGACCTCAATTTTTTTTTTTTACGGTACCTTTGCACCCTATATTTGTAATAATTCTATAAATGCAGACCACGTCAGGTGGAAGTGATCTGGTATACCTGCTAGGAGTAGTCTTATCTCTTCTAGGTGTAATGTTTCGAACATATTTGAAATCCACATGTTTATAGTTGGTATTGGAGCCTTCTTCCAAAATTTTAGAATTAGCTTTTTTCCAGTTATTAACCCATAGTCTATTAGTTTATTTTGAAACACATTTAGTTCTGGACCATCTTCCGTTATTCCGAAGATAATCCATTCTGCTTTGGGTATCAGTCTTATTTTAAATAATTTTGTAAAGATTTCAAAAATTTAATTCCAAAATTTTTGAATTTTTTTACAGAAAACGAATGAGTAGCTTCTTGGGATTGACATTTATCACAAATAGATGATACATTTGGGAAAATTTTATGAATTTTAGTTTTCGAATAATATAATCTATGTAAAATTTTAAATTGTATTAAAGTGTGTCTTACATTAATCGAACATTTATGCACGTTTAATAAGTGTACATTCCAACTTTCCTTTGAAATTTTAATAGCTAACTCTTGTTCCCAGTCTCTTCTGATACCCTCCGTAGATGGTATTTGTACATTTAAGATAATATTATACAAATATGATATTAAGTTTGCTGATTCAGCTTTTATCTGCATTGCCTCATCCAATACATCTGCTGGGTTATTATAATGATCTTTTGTATATTTTTTCAAATAGTCGCATATTTGAAAATATTTAAAATATTGATTATTTCCGAGTTTATATTTTATTTGTAATTGTTGAAATGAAAGTAATTTTCCAGTTTCATACAAGTCACCGAGCGTTTTAATTCCTAGTCTATCCCAATGTGTAAAAGCTTTATCTATAATAGAGGGATTAAACGAAGGGTTATTAACTATGGGTAATAAAAGTGATAAATTTCTTAATTTTAAATTTTGTTTTATTTGTTTCCAAATTCGGATTGTACTATGAATAATTGGGTTCTTATTATAATTTATATTATTCAGTTTCATTGGAGAGAGGAGGATCGCTCCAATGTTTCCAGAGGAGCAATCCTCTTTCTCCATTACAATCCAGTCCACTTGCTGGGCGGAGTTATCCATCAGTTGAATCATATTTTTAATATTTACTGACCAATAATAATACATAAAATTAGGTAGTGCTAAACCCCCTAATACTTTAGGTTTATTCAGATGAGTTTTTTGTATTCTATGTGATTTATAGTCCCATATAAAATTATTGATATCTGAGTCGAGTTTAAAAAAAAACTTCTTTGGTAAGTATATAGGAATCGATTGAAATAGGTATAAAATTTGTGGTAGAAAGATCATTTTTATTGCATTTATTCGGCCTATTAAAGACATCGGGAACGTTTTCCAGAATTTAATTAGTGTGTTTAATTTATTAAGTAGGGGATCAAAATTTGTTCTAGCAATTTTGATAAAATTGAGCAAATCTTTTGTTAATGTCTTTAGGCAGCATTAGCAATTCACCTTTATCTGATTGGTAAGATTTAATCTGAACAACCCACGGAAACTTCTCAATCACGAGGCACAGGCATTTATATTAAAGGGACACTGGCATTTATATTATATATACATCACATCTCCCCCTTCCCTTTAATTACCTTACATCTCCCCCTTCAACATTGGTCAGAACTAATAACTTGAACCTTTAATCAATTTAATGAGGATAAAGTACCACAAATAACACAGTGCTCTTCATACTACAAAACTATAAAATAATTGCCCAACAATTTTACATAACAAGTCGAGTTGGGGGTTTTGACAATCGCCCACTTCTCGTGCAAGTCGTATTTCCAACTCGTTCTGTGTCGTATTTCTGTTGTGTGTGAGTATGGCTTGGCTCGCTTCGAGCCGGTTCCCCCACCACAGAACCTGGTGATGCGGCCTGTGATAGTTCTCTTGAGTCTGGGAGACTAGCTCCTTCTGGGAAAGGGGTTCCTCTTTGTGGGAGAGTGTTCGCACTTGTCTGCTGCATGTTGCCAGGGCATGGCTCAACTGCTTTGTGCGCAGGTCATATGTCCTTCCTGTTTCTGCCGAACTCAGTACTAGGTGTAGAGATGACGTAGCTCCGAGGGGACAGGTTTTCTCTTGCAATACGGCCACGTTGCCACTCGGTTGGTTTGGCATGAAACCACACCTGCTGTTGTTGTTCCAGGCGTGGCAGCGGCTCGGCGCTTGCCTTCTCATTGAAGTATGCTGCCTGTTTTTCTTGCTGGACGGCCAGTTGTGGTCGCATGGGAGGGACATGATGAGGCAGTAAGAGCGATAGAGGCGATGGCAATTTGCTTCTTAAAGGGCCTGTCCCACCAGCATGCGACTGCATGCGGCGAGCGTGACCTAACGTGGTCGCTTGAGCCGTACGGCCTCGCGGGGTCAGTCCCACTTCGATCGCCGGAGCCGTATGGAGTTGTGCAGGGCTGGTCCGGACATCGCGCGGGGCTCCGAAAAACTGACACTGTCCAAAAATCCCGCGCGGCAACGGCCTGTCGGCCCGCAGCCGCATTGAGGCCGGACGCAGCGCCTCGACGGGCGTACGCAGCGTCTTGAAGGCATACGCCTAGGGCGCGGCGTTGCATGATGATGTCACCGCACGGCGTGCCGTTGCGTGATGACGTAACCGCCCGACGCCGTGCGACGTCCAAATTCAGTCAAACCGCCTCCTGCCCAGCTGATTGGTGAGTATGATGTCGGGACCAGCCCCGCACAACTCCAGACGGCTCCGTGGTTGGAAGTGGGACCGGCCCCGCGAGGCCGTACGCCTCAAGCCACCACGTTTGGTCGCGCTCGCTGCATGCAGTCGCATGCTGGTGGGACAGGCCCTTAACAGTCTACTGTTCAGTAACCGTGAGGGGGCATAGCCGCCTGTCCTGTCAAGGGGGGTGTTGTGGTATTCGAGGATGGCGTACATCGGGTCACGGCCGCTGCGTTTGGCTTTCCTCATAATACTTTTTTATAGTTTGCACACAGCGCTCTATCTGCCCGTTGCTCTGTGGATATATGGGACTTGAGGTGACATGGGCAAATTCCCAGTCATCCTGGAACCTACGGAACTCAGCACAGTCAAATTGTCTCACGTTGTCTGTCATCACCAAGTCAGGAATGCCATTCCGGGCAAACATGCCCGTCATCTCGCGTATCACCGAATGTGACGTCATGTCCGTCAGTTGCGGTATTTCTGGGTACTTGGAGTAATAGTCTACTACAAGCAAGTGGTCTACTCCATCCAGATGGAAGATGTCTTCTCCGACCTTAGACCAAGGTCTGCTGGGGATGAAGTGTGGTTGGAGCGGCTCGCTTGCTTGTGCTTTCCTGGTCGCCTGGCATATCGAGCAATTTCCCACTGTGTCCTCAATCTGTGCATTCATTCCAGGCCACATAAATAAATTGCGGGCTCGTTGTTTAAGTTTAACTACTCCCAGATGTGATTCATGTAGCGCGTTCAGCATCTGCCTTCGCATGCTTTGGGGGACTACAATTCGGTTTTCCCTCAAGACTAATCCATCGATTTCAACCAGCTCGTCATGGTATGTATGAAATGGAGTCAAGTCCGAGGGCAGATCACGCCTGTTACTAGGCCAATCCTTTCTTATGCACTCGCACAACAGTGTTAGGGTGAGATCTTTTTTTGTTTCAGCTTTGAACTGCGCAAGGCGCTCGTCTGATATGTGTAGGATGGCTTCTACAGCATGTATCACGTTCGGCAATGCGGTGTGCTCTTCCGCAGGCGTGTTTGCACTGGGCAGCCGGCTCAGGGCATCGGGGACAAACATTTCACGTCCCGGCTTCCACCGTATTTCCAGGTCGTACCATAGCAGGTGCATTCGCATGCGCTGGAGTCTGGGGCTTAGTTTGTGTAGCGGCTTGGCGAGCAAGCCTACTAACGGTTTGTGGTCAGTAAAGATTACTGTGCGCTGACCGACAATGAAGTCATGAAACTTTCTGCATGCGTACAATAGTCGCATAGTTGCGCTCAGCCGCGTTCACACGTCATGAAGCGTAGGTAACAGGTCTCTCATCTTGCATTAGGACCACTCCAAATCCGCTGTTGGAAGCATCTGTGGCAATTGAAACGGGCGTGTTCACATCATACAGTTTGAGTACGGGTGGCGATGTGAGTAGAGACTTCAGCTGGTCTACTGCCTGTCTGTGTTTCTGCTCAAAATGCCGCGCTACTCCCTTTTCTGTTAGCTGTCTAAGTGGGGCGGTGATCTCCGAAAGATTTGGAATAAACTTGGCCATGTATGTCACCATCCCCAAGAACATTTGCACTTCAGCCTTGTTTGTCGGGTATGGCATTTGTAGCATGCTGTTGACCACGAGGTGGGCTGGGTGACACGCCTGCTTTCGAGATGACATGTCCCACATATTCAATCTCATTTGTGCGCATTACCTACTTTCTGGGATTGAGCTTTAGGCCTGATTCTTTCACCCGTTCGAGTAGGGCTTTCACCCTTGCGTCATGTTGTGCTGCATTCACATCCCACCCCTTCTAAATCGCCAAACTCTTCCTGCCTCGCCCGCTGCCAAATCTCACTTACGGATGAGATTCCAAATGGAAGCACGAGGTATCGGTATCTCCCAAAGGGAGTATTAAATGTGGTCAGACGTGAGCTGTCATCGCTCAGTGGGAACTGCCAGTACCCACTTGTAGCGTCAAATTTCGAGAACCATTCTGCCTTCGGCATGCGGGCTGCAATGTTCTCGAACGTTGGCATCGGGAAATGCTCCCTACGAATGGCCGCATTGAGGTCACGTGGGTCAAGGCATATGCGGACTTCGCCATTAGGCTTGCTAACCACAGTCATTGAATTCACCCAATCTGTCGGTTCGCTCACGGGCTTTATGACTCCCAAGCTTTCCATGTGCTCTAATTCGGGTTTGACCTTATCACTGATCTTATAGGGGATAGTGTGGGTCGGGTTTTGCTTAGGTTGCACGTTCCCTTGCAGCGCTATGGTGTACTCATGTCTTTTTAGCCTTCCCAGCCCTTGGAAAATCTCGCGGTTTTCCTCAATGATCCTCGGTGTGTATGATGGGCTCGCACTCACGCCATCAACCGCCTCCTTTCTCACAAGAAGACCTAACTTTTCACACGTTAGTTTCCCAAATATGGGTTTCACATTCCCCTCACTATTTGAAAGACCGCCCTATATTCTTTCTTACCTACTTTGACGCTCCCCTTTGCCTGCCCCACAGGCTTCATTGTATGTCCAGAATATGACCTCAGTGTCACGTTCGTCTTCAGTAAGGCAAGACCAGTCTTTCTGAACAAGTGCTCTGGCAGGATGTCCACTTGAGCGCCAGAGTCGAGTTTGAACTCAATGTTCACATTGTTGATGCTGCACATCTGTCCCCATTCACGCGTCGATTCAGTCACAGCGTCCATCACGGCGTCAATGTAGAATACATCAACATCGTCGTCCACTGGCTCAGGCAGCGGTGAAGCGTTCATCTGGAACTCGACGTCGCGGACATCACGGCTCCAATCCCCGGCCTTTTGTCTGATTAGCCGGTCATGTTGTCGGGGACGTGGGCGGCTGTTGGCGCTCTATTTACCGGGCAGTCGGGGGATCTGGAAAGATGTCTAATCTCTCCGCAAGTGTAACATCTCATGTACTGAGCAGGGCAGTAGTTGCCTTTATGACCGCGGTTGCATGACCGGCAGACGGTATCTTTACCCGAATCACGGATTTCTGTCTGTGGCTGTCTGGGTCGCGAATCACTGCCTCGGCCCCGTGGCCAACTGCCGCTGTCCCGTTTCACATAATCAACTGTCTCTTCCGTGTCGATGGCAGTTGGGGCAATCTGCTTCATCTGTTCGGCTGCTGCTTCAGCTATTAGACACATGTCACTGCATTTTTCCAGTGTTAAATCATCGCATTGTAGTAGTTTTTCCCGGAGTGGCTGGCTGGTGATGCCGCAGACAATTCTGCCTCGCAGCAACGAGTCATGGATAATGCCAAACTCGCTATCATTACATGGGGGAACAGGGGGAAAACATTTACAATAAAATTAACTAAAATATGTGAGGTGATAGATGCTATATAACCATATAACCATATAACCATTACAGCATGGAAACATGCCATCTCGGCCCTTCAAGTCCATGCCGATTACCCCCCCCCCCCCTGCCTCCACCACTTCCACTGGAAGCTCATTCCACACAGCTCCCACTCTCTGAGTAAAGAAGTTCCCCCTAATGTTACCCCTAAACTTCTGTCCCTTAATTCTCAAGTCATGTCCCCTTGTTTGAATCTTCCCTACTCTCAATGGGAAAAGCTTATCCACGTCAACTCTGTCTAACCCGCTCATCATTTTAAAGACATCTATCAAGTCCCCCCTTAACCTTCTGTGCTCCAAAGAATAAAGACCTATCCTGTTCAACCTTTCTCTGTAACTTAGTTGCTGAAACCCAGGCAACATTCTAGTAAATCTCCTCTGTACTCTCTCTATTTTGTTGACATCGTTCCTATAATTTGGCAATCAGAATTGTACACCATATTCCAGAATTGGCCTCACCAATGCCTTGTACAATTTTAACATTACATCCCAACTTCTATACTCAATGCTCTGATTTATAAAAGCTTTCTTTACCATCCTATCTACATGAGATTCCACCTTCAGGGAACTATGCACAGTTATTCCTAGATCCCTCTGTTAAACTGCATTCCTATATTCACTACCATTTAGCATGTACGTCCTATTTTGATTTGTCCTGCCAAGATGTAGCACCTCACACTTATCAGCATTAAACTCCATCTGCCATCTTTCAGCCCACTCTTCCAAATGGCCTAAATCTCTCTGTAGACTTTGAAAATCGACTTCATTATCCACAACACCACCTATCTTAGTATCATCTGCATACTTACTAATCCAATTTACCACACCATCATCCAGATTATTGATGTATATGACAAACAACAGTGGACCCAACACAGATCCCTGAGGCACCCCACTAGTCACCGGCCTCCAACCTGACAAACAGTTATCCACCATTACTCTCTGGTATCTCCCATTCAGCCACTGTTGAATCCATCTTGCTACTCCACTATTAATACCCAACAATTGAACCTTTATAACCAACCTTCCATGTGGAACCTTGTCAAAGGCCTTACTAAAGTCCATATAGACAACATCCACCACTTTACCCTCATCAATTTCCCTAGTAACCTCTTCAAAAAATTCAAGAAGATTAGTCAAACATGACCTTCCAGGCACAAATCCATGTTGACTGTTCCTAATCAGACCCTGTTTATCCAGATGATTATATATATTATCTCTAAGTATCCTTTCCATTAATTTGCCCACCACTGACGTCAAACTAACAGGTCTATAATTGCTAGGTTTACTCTTAGAACCCTTTTTAAACAAGAACAACATGTGCAGTACGCCAATCCTCCGGCACCATTCCCGTTTCTAATGACATTTTTCTAATAACAATATTTCTGTCATAGCCCCTGCTATTTCTACACTAATTTCCCTCAGTGTCCTAGGGAATATCCTGTCAGGACTTGGAGACTTATCCACTTTTAGTTTTTTCAAAAGTGCCAGTAATTCCTCTTCTTTGATCCTCATAGTTTCCATAGCCACTCTACTTGTTTCCCTTACCTCACATAATTCAATATCCTTCTCCTTGGTGAATACCGAAGAAAAAAAAAGTTCAATATCTCCCCCATCTCTTTTGGCTCTGCAGATAGCTGTCCACTCTGACTCTCTAATGGACCAATTTTATCCCTCGTTATCCTTTTGCTATTAATATAGCTGTAGAAACCCTTTGGATTTACTTTCACCTTACTTGCCAAAGCAGCCTCATATCTTCTTTTAGCTTTTCTAATTTCTTTCTTACGATTCTTTTTACATTCTTTATACTCCTCAAGCACCTCATTTACTCCATGCTGCCTATAATTATTGTAGATCTCTCTCTTTTTCAGAACCAAGTGTACAATTTCCCTTGAAAACCATGGCTCTTTCCAATTATTACTCTTTCCTTTCAATTGAACAGGGACATAAAGATTCTGTACTCTTAAAATTTCACCTTTAAATGTCCTCCATTTCTCTACTACATCCTTGCCATAAAACAACATGTCCCAATTCACTCCTTTTAAATCCTCAAGTTCAAGTTCAAGAGAGTTTATTGTCATGTGCCCCTGATAGGACAATGAAAATCTTGCTTTACTTCAGCACAACAGAACATAGTAGGCATTGACTTCAAAACAGATCAGTGTGTACATATACCATTCTATAAATATATACACACATGAATAAATAAACTGATAAAGTGCAAATAACATATAATGGGCTATTAATGTTCAGAGTTTTGTCCGAGCCAAGTTTAATAGCCTGATGGCTGTGGGAAAGTAGCTGTTCCTGAACCTGGTCGTTGCAGTCTTCAGGCTCCTGTACCTTCTACCTGAAGGTAGCAGGGAGATGAGTGCGTGGCCAGGATGGTGTGGGTCCTTGATGATACTGCCAGCCTTTTTGAGGCAGCGACTGCGATAGATCCCCTCGATGGAAGGGAGGTCAGAGCCGATGATGGACTGGGCAGTGTTTACTACTTTTTGTAGTCTTTTCCTCTCCAGGGCGCTCAAGTTGCCGAACCCAGCCACGATACAACCGGTCAGCATGCTCTCTACTGTGCACCTGTAGAAGTTAGAGAGAGTCCTCCTTGACAAACCAACTCTCCGTAATCTTCTCAGGAAGTAGAGACGCTGATGTGCTTTCTTAATAATTGCATCAGTGTTCTCGGACCAGCAAAGATCTTCAGAGAAGTGCACGGCCAGGAATTTGAACCTTTCAACCATCGTCCCATTGATATAAACAGGACTGTGGGTCCCCATCCTAATCCTTCCAAACCCTTCAAGCTGGACCGCTGAGTCTGGGGAGCTGGGGGGTGCGCCATGTCTCTGTAAATCAGAACACAAAGCATTCCCTCAGCTCCCTTTGATAAAGCAGTCTTGCCCTTAAGTCCTCCACTTTATTTTCAAGGGACTGTACGTTGGACAGTAGGATAGTAGGGAGAGGGGGCCAAAGTCCCCTGCGCTTCAGTCTGACCTGAAGTCCTGCCCGTCTGCCACATTTCCGGGCACAATGGAGGCTTCCCCTTTGTTTCCAGGTACTGAGTTTACTATACCTGCTGTTTCTGTGGACCTGCGCTGGAACGGGGATTCCTTCACAGACGGCAGCTCCAGCTCCGTAACGAACGGGGGTTCCCTCAAGTCGGCAGCTCCAGCTTCATTGTTCCTGGAAGATCCAGCCCGTCGGCTCTGGAGGTCATCCCGGGGTTTCCAGGTACAGTACCTGTGTTCCTCAGTCCGGTCGGGAGTATTACAGCCAGCGTGGGAAAATGTAAAGTCCGGGGCTCAGAGCCTTGAGGTGCTCAAGCAGCTCGTCTGAAACGGCACCGTTTTCTGCGTTTTGCTGATCCAGGTGAGTTGATTGAAGTTGTAAGTTGTTAGCATTTTAGGTTCTGTTGCTCCGCCAAAGTCGCCGCAGGCAGGTGCCATCTTGTTAGATTATCAGATTATCCATCTTGTCAATCCTTTCGCATCTCCTCAAAGTTAGCCTTTCTCCAATCAAAAATCTCAACCCTTGGTCCAGTTCTGACCTTCTCCATAATTATATTGAAAACATCACACCCTCTAAACCCCTATAAACCCCTCTAAAAACCTTTAAATCCCTCCAAATCCCCTGAACACCGCTGAAACCCTCTAAAGCCCTCGAACACCTCGAAACCCCACTAAACACATCCAAACCCCTTTAATCGCCTCTAAATCCCTCTGGACCACTCTGAACCCCTTTAAACCCCATCTAAACCATTCTACATCCCTCTAAACCACTCCAAACCCCTCTAAACACCTCTGAGCCCCTTTTAACACTTCTAAACCCCTCTATATCGCTCTGAACCCCTCTAAACGCTTCTGAACCCCGCTCTAAACCCCTCCAAACCCCTCTACCCTCTAAACCCCTCTGGACGCCTCTAAATCCCTCTGTACGCCTCTATACCCCTCTAAACCCGTCCAACCCCCTCTGAACCCCTCTAAAACCCTCTAAACATCTCCAAACCCCTTTAAACACATCTAAACCCCTTTAAACCCATCGGAACTCTTCCAAACAGTCTAAACCCCTCTAAACCCGTCGAACCCCCTCGATACCCCTCTAAACACCTCTGAACCTCTTTAAATCCTTCCGAACCCCTCTGAACCACTCTCAACCCCTCAAAAGCCATTTAAACCCCTCTAAACCACTCTGGACCCCTCTAAACCCCTCCAACCCCCTTTAAACCAATCTAAACACCCCTCTGAACCCCTCTGAACGCCTCTGAACCACTCTAAACCACTTTAAACACATCCAAACACCTCTGAACCCATCTAAACGCTTATAAACATCTCTGAACCCCTCTAAACCCTTCTAAACCTCTCTGAACCCATTTGAACACCTCTAAACCCTTCGAACACCCTCTAATTCCCTCTAAATCCCTCTGAATCACTCCAAACACCTCTGAACCCCCGAACCCACAGTAAACCCCTGTAAAGCCTTGTAAACTCCTCTAAACACCTCTGATCCCCTCTAAACCCCTCTAAACACCTTTAAATGCCTCTAAATCCTTCTGAACACCTCTGAACCCCTCTAAACACCTCGAAACCCCTCCGAACCACTCTGTACCCCTCTAAACACCTCGAAACCCCTCTAAACGCCTCGAAACCCCTATGGACCACTCAGAACTCCTCTAAACCCCTCTAAACTTCTCTGCACCCCTCTAAACCACTCTAACCCCCATCTAAACCCCTCCGAGCCTCTCTGAACCTCTCTAAACCCCTCCAAACACACCCAACCCCCCTTTAAATGCATCTAAACCCCTCTGGACCACTCTGAACCCCTCTAAACCCCTCGAAGCCACCCCACACCACTCTAAACCCCTCTAAATACCTCTGAACCCCTTTCAACGCTTCTAACCCCCTCTATATCCCTCTAAACCCCTCTAAACCCATCAGAACCCCTCTGAACCTCTCTAAGCCCTTCTAACCACCTCTGAAACTCCGCTAAAACCCTCTCAAGCCCTTTAAACCCATCTGAACCCATCCTAGCACGTCTAAATCCCTCACTATCCCTCTAAACCCCTCCGAACCCCTCTAAACCCATCTGAACCTCTCCAAACACCTCTAAACCCATTTAAACACGTCTAAACCCATCGGACCTCTTCCAAACCCTCTTAAACCCGTCGAAACACCTCGATACCCCTCTAAACCCCTCTGAACCACTCTACATCCCTCCGAACACCTCGGAACCCATCTAGACCCTCAAAAGCCATTTAAACCACTCAAACCCGTTCTGGAACCGTCTGAACCCCTCCAAACCCCTCTGAAACACTCCAAACCCCAGTAAACCCATCTAAATCCTTCGAAACATCTTGAAAACACTCGAAACCCCGCTAAACCATTCGAAACCCTCAAAAGCTCTCTAAACACCTGTAAAGATCTCTGAACCCCTCTGAACTCCTCTAAACACCTCTAATGCCATCCAAACACCTCGAAACCGCTCTAAACCCTTCTACACACCTCTGAACCATTCTTAACCCCTCTAAACACCTCCAAACCACTTTGAACCCCTCTGAACCACTCTAAACCCATCTAAGCCCCTATAAACCCATTTAAACCCCTCTAAACCCCTCCGAACCTCGCTGCAACCCACTAAACCCCTCTATACACCTCTAAACCCCTCTAAATCCCTCTGGGCCATTCTGAACGCCTCTAAACCCCTCTAATCCCCCCTCTAAATACCTCTAATCCCCTCTAAAGCCCTTGGAACCCCTCTAACCCACTCTAAAACCCTCAAACCCTCTGAATCCCTCTAAACCTCTCTGAACGCCTCTGAGCCCCTCTGAACCCCTCTAAACCCCTCTAAACCCCTCTAAACCACTTTACACCCATCCAAGCCCCTCTGAACCCCTCTATTCCACTCTAAACCCATCTAAACGCTTATAAGCATATCTGAACCCCTGTATTGGTTGTAAAGTGTTTGCCAAATTGTTTGTCTTGGCTTTTAAATTGGTTGCAACCGTTTCCGGGTGGATAAAGCATGAATAAACATTTTATTAATCAGGACTGTGTTTAATTGCAAAATTGGCGTTCATTCTGTGACTTATGGCGCCGATGATGTCATTTCCGGTTAGCGGCAAGCTGGCGCCGATAGCGTCATTTCCGGTTCGCGGCAAGAAGCGAGAGGGTGACGTCAACATGGGGCTGAGTTCAGAAGACGTCGTTGAATAATTCAAGAGAGCTTACTGCTCTGTCTATGGTGAGCGTGTTTGTTGGACGTTATTTCAAGCACGTTTTTGCTTCAGCAGCAGCCTCTACAGGAGTCTTTAAACGTTTGAATCATTCGGTTTACACACTGTATGTTTACCACGTTCTGAAGTTACTTGGCATTTTTGTATTGGTTGTGAGTGTGAGTGTGTGTGTGTGTGTGTGTGACATCTATCCTACTTCAGAATTCCAAAAGTGAAGAGAAATGAAGGTAAAGAGAAGCGAGAGCTGAAGGGACAACAACAGCCAAAGTGCTTGACAAACATTGGCCGTGCAGATATCGAGATTGAAAATATTGGGAATTATTGCCTTTTCATTTCATCAACAGTAAGGCATTATTTGTGTTTTTTCTTGATTCCTTTCGTATCTAAAAAGTTTCAGAAGTGATAAATCTGGCTGTACAATTTTAAAATCGCCCATGGTTCTGAAGTGGGTTTTTACATGCAAAAATTAAACGCTTCTGAAGCTAAATTTATCATTAAAAAAATCTCCAGACTTACGAGCGGTGTGTGGAAAAGTAAGTTTTCTATCATTGCGATGTATATTTTGGCAAATAATAAAATGTCCTGACAGCTTAAACACCCACTCCCTTTCAATAGGATATTGTCAATTTGCTGAGGTTAATTATGTCCAATTAACAGCTAACAATTATGCCATTCCTTGACTTGCATCTGAGTAAAATGTAATTCAAAACCCACGTATGGTTTGCAATTTTTTAAATGATCAATTTTGCTTCAGAGGCATTTTCTTTTTTATGTAAAAACCCACTTGAGAATCATGGGTGATTTTAAAATTTTACAGCCAGATTTATCACTTCTGAAACTTTTTAGATGACAAAGGAATCAAGCAAAAACACAAATAATGCCACCTGTTGATGAAATGCAGTGAGCAAACGCGATAATTCCCAATATTTTCAATCTCGATATCTGCACGGCCAATTTTCGCCAAGCACTTTGGTTGTTGTTGTCCCTTCAGCTCTTGCTTCTATCTACCATCATTTCTCCTTACTTTTGGAATTCTGAAGTAGGGTAAATGTCTCTCACGCTTATCCTGATTTCCATAATTAGTTACAGTGCAAAAATTGACCATTTCGGCGGGTTTTAATGGGTCTGCTATGCTGGAAACAATGGTAAATGCTTACCTGCGGTTCATCGCGTGTACTCCAGTTGGCGTAGCGCAGCAACAGTGTGGGTCACGGGTCGTGACCCGACTGCCGTGCAACCTCCCTATATGTGTGTGTGTGTGAGAGTCTGTGTGTGTCTGTGTGTGTGAGTCTGTCTGTGAGTGCGTGTGAGTCTGTGTGTGTGTCTGTCTGTGTGTGTGAGAGTGTGTGTGTGAGGGTTTGTGTCTGAGAGTGTGTCTGAATGTCTGTGTAAGTGTGAGTCTGTGTGTGTGTCAGTCTGCGTGCATGTGTTAGTATGTGTGTGTGTGTCTGAGTGTGTGAGAGTGTGTATCAGAGCGTGTGTGAGATTGTGTGTGTGTGTGCCTGAGAGTCTGTGTGTGAGTGTGAGTGTGTGTGTGAGAGTCTGTGTCTGTGTGTGTGAGTGAGTGTGTGTGTGTGTGAGTGTGTGTGTGTGAGTCTGTGTGTGAGTCTGTGTGTGTGTGAGTCTGTGTGTGTGTGAGTCTGTGTGTGTGTGAGTCTGTGTGTGTGTGAGTCTGTGTGTGTGTGAGTCTGTGTGTGTGTGAGTCTGTGTGTGTGTGAGTCTGTGTGTGTGTGAGTCTGTGTGTGTGTGAGTCTGTGTGTGTGTGAGTCTGTGTGAGTATGTGTGTGTGTGAGTCTGTGTGTGAGTGTCTGTGTGAGGTGGAGGGTGTGTGCGTGATCGTCAAATAACAAATAGTACAAATAATATAGTCTTTCGTAGTTCAGAGTTTATTCCTTATGTTTAATATCCTGATGGCTGTCAGGAAGAAGCTGTTCCTCAATGTGGATGTTACTGTTTTCTGTTTACAAAAGTCGGACGTGACTCCAGAAGTCGGGCATAAGTCAGTCAGTCCACAAGCCGTGATTCAGTCTGTCAGTCCAGAGGCCATGAGTGAGGGAGCGAGTCAGTCCAGAGACTATGAGTTAGTCCCAAGGCAGTGAGTGAGTCCAGAGGTCATGAGTAGGTCGCTCACCGTCCCCGCCCACTGACATCCCCCACCTCAAGACGCTGCCCTCCGCCTGGCTCTAGGATGCTCCCCCTCCTGAAGCCGCCCCCATCCCCTGCTGCAGGACACCCCCCTCCCTCAACAGCCCACAAGAGCCCCCGCCTGAAGCCGTCCCCCTCCCTGGGCTGCAGAACATTTGCCACACCCACCCCACCCCGACAGCCCCTGCCTCAAAAAAATGTTTTGCACAGATTCTTGCGTGAGTCCAGAGGATTGGGAATTGCAACAAAACAATGGAATTATTTAATTTGCCACAACCAAGAAATGGAAGGATGCACCTTGATGATGACAATCCAGAATTGCTGCAGGAATTGCAATACAATAGAACTGAACAACAGCAATTAGTTGAGGGGAATGGGCCTCTGCTGAACGCTGAGCAGAGAGCAGTGTATGCACACAATTTAACAAAAGGTGAGACCCAATTTTACTTCGGAGTCACGTGAGTGACTACGTGAAGAAGAGCCCGTCCAGCCGCACACGCGTCATATCGTAGAGACGCATAGCGTGAGTGCCGATGTTTGGAGTGAGCAGAGCTCCTCCAAACCGGTAAGTAGAAAACCTGAAGGTAAGTTTTTACTTATTTCAGGTGATTTAAATGACTTGTAGTAATGAAATACAAGTCATAATGAAGAAAATTGTGGAGGTGTACCGCAGAGTCCTCAGACAGACTGCGGGTCTGTGAGTAGCGGGCGCCCTTTTTAAAATGTTTTAAAACAGTTACCGTTTAGCGCTATTAGATCGCATAGATAAGAGGAACATTTATGACCTAAAGCTTATTGCTCTTATATGCAAAGTTGCATGTTTAGACATAGATTAAGACTACAGAATAGAATGTATGTCAATCATTCGAGTGGTTTAAGTCAGTATCTTGTAATAGACTGGCTAATGTGATCTGAATCTGGTGTTTACCAGAAATATTTATTGGCAATCTACCTATGAGGTAGATTCAATATAGTTGAAGTCAAAAGTCATGTAAATCAATGATAATACAGAATGTATAGACTTTCTGATATGTATGATAATACAGAATGTATAGACAGAATGTAAATCAATGATAATACAGAATGTATAGACTTTAAACTAGAACGGTTGGGGGGAGGGACTCAAATAGAGAAAGCTAGTGGAAAATGTGGGAGGCAGGAGGCAGAGAAGGGAAGCACTCGGACCCAAAATGTAGGGGAGAAAGAAGAAAAAGATAATAAACAGAGAATAAGTGGTGGTGGGTTTCTTAAATGTGTATATTTTAATGCTAGGAGCATTGTAAGAAAGGTGGATGAGCTTAGAGCCTGGATTGACACCTGGAAGTATGATGTTGTGGCGATCAGTGAAACATGGTTGCAGGAGGGCTGTGATTGGCAAATAAATATTCCAGGATTTCGTTGCTTCAGGGGTGATAGAATTGGAGGGGCAAGAGGTGGGGGTGTTGCATTGCTTGTCAAGGAAGATATTACAGCAGTGCTTCGGCAGGATAGATTAGAGGGCTCGTCTAGGGAGGCTATTTGGGTGGAACTGAGAAATGGGAAAGGTGTAGCAACACTTATGGGGGTGTATTATAGACCGCCAAATGGGGAGCGAGAATTGGAAGAGCAAATATGTAAGGAGATTGCAGGTATTAGTAGTAAGCACAAGGTAGTGATTGTGGGAGATTTCAATTTTCCACACATAGACTGGGAAACACATTCTGTAAAAGGGCTGGATGGTTTGGAGTTTGTAAAATGTGTGCAAGATAGTTTTTTGCAGCAATACATAGAGGTACCTACTAGAGAAGGGGCAGTGCTGGACCTCCTGTTAGGAAATGAGACAGGGCAAGTGGCGGAGGTATGCGTCGGGGAGCACTTCGGGTCCAGTGATCACAATACCATTAGTTTCAATATAATTATGGAGAGGGTCAGAACTGGACCTAGGGTGGAGATTTTTGTTTGGAGAAAGGCTAACTTTGAGGAGATGCGAAAGGATTTAAAAGGAGTGAATTGGGACATGTTGTTTTATGGGAAGGATGTAGAAGAAAAATGGAGGACATTTAAGGGTGAAATTTTAAGAGTACAGAATCTTTATGTCCCTGTTCGGTTGAAAGGAAATAGTAAAAAATGGAAAGAGCCATGGTTTTCAAGGGAAATTGGACACTTGGTTCGGAAAAAGAGAGAGATCTACAATAATTATAGGCAGCATGGAGTAAATGAGGTGCTTGAGGAGTATAAAGAATGTAAAAAGAATATTAAGAAAGAAATTAGAAAAGCTAAAAGAAGATATGAGGTTGCTTTGGCAAGTAAGGTGAAAGTAAATCCAAAGGGTTTCTACAGCTATATTAATAGCAAAAGGATAACAAGGAATAAAATCGGTCCATTAGAGAGTCAGAGTGGACAGCTATCTGCAGAGCCAAAAGAGATGGGGGAGATATTGAACAATTTATTTTCTTCGGTATTCACGAAGGAGAAGGATATGGAATTATGTGAGGTAAGGGAAACGAGCAGAGTAGCAATGGAAACTGTGAGATTCAAAGAAGAGGAGGTGCGGACACTTTTGAAAAATATGAAAACGGATAAGTCTCCAGGTCCTGACAGGATATTCCCTAGGACATTGAGGGAAGTTAGTGTAGAAATAGCAGGGGCTATGACAGAAATATTTCAAATGTCATTAGAAACGGGAATAGTGCCGGAGGATTGGCGTACTGCGCATGTTGTTCCGTTGTTTAAAAAGGGTTCGAAGAGTAAACCTAGCAATTATAGACCTGTTAGTTTGACGTCAGTGGTGGGCAAATTAATGGAAAGGATACTTAAAGATAATATATATAAGCATCTGGATAAGCAGGGTCTGATTAGGAACAGTCAACATGGATTTGTGCCTGGAAGGTCATGCTTGACTAATCTTCTTGAATTTTTCGAAGAGGTTACTAGGGAAATTGATGAGGGTAAAGCAGTGGATGTTGTCTATATGGACTTCAGTAAGGCCTTTGACAAGGTTCCTCATGGAAGGTTGGTTAAGAAGATTCAATTGTTGGGTATTAATGGTGGAGTAGCAAGATGGATTCAACAGTGGCTGAATGGGAGATGCCAGAGAGTAATGGTGGATGGCTGTTTGTCAGGTTGGAGGCCGGTGACTAGTGGGGTGCCTCAGGGGTCTGTGTTGGGTCCACTGTTGTTTGTCATGTACATCAATGATCTAGATGAAGGTGTGGAAAATTGGATTAGTAAGTATGCAGATGATACTAAGATAGGTGGTGTTGTGGATAATGAAGTAGATTTTCAAAGTCTACAGAGAGATTTAGGCCATTTGGAAGAGTGGGCTGAAAGATGGCAGATGGAGTTTAATGCTGACAAATGTGAGGTGCTACATCTCGGCAGGACAAATCAAAATAGGACGTACATGGTAAATGGTAGCGAATTGAGGAATTCAGTTGAACAGAGGGATCTAGGAATAACTGTGCATAGTTCCCTGAAGGTGGAATCTCATGTAGATAGGGTGGTAAAGAAAGCTTTTGGTGTGCTGGCCTTTATAAATCAGAGCATTGAATATAGAAGTTGGGATGTAATGTTAAAATTGTACAAGGCATTGGTGAGGCCAATTCTGGAGTATGGAGTACAGTTTTGGTCGCCTAATTATAGGAAGGATGTCAACAAAATAGAGAGAGTACAGAGGAGATTTACTAGAATGTTGCCTGGGTTTCAGCAACTAAGTTGCAGAGAAAGGTTGAACAAGTTAGGTCTTTATTCTTTGGAGCGCAGAAGGTTAAGAGGGGACTTGATAGAGGTCTTTAAAATTATGAGCGGGTTAGACAGAGTGGACGTGGATAAGCTTTTCCCATTGAGAGTAGGGAAGATTCAAACAAGGGGACATGACTTGAGAATTAAGGGACAGAAGTTTAGGGGGAACATTAGGGGGAACTTCTTTACTCAGAGAGTGGTAGCTGTGTGGAATGAGCTTCCAGTGGAAGTGGTGGAGGCAGGTTCGATGTTATCCTTTAAAAATAGATTGGATGGGTATATGGACGGGAAAGGAATGGAGGGTTATGGTCTGAGTGCAGGTAGATGGGACTAGGGGGAAGTATTTTATTTTTAATTTAAAAAAATAAAAAAATAAAAAAATAAAAAATAAAAAAAAATTTAAATGTTCGGCACGGACTTGAAGGGCCGAGATGGCCTGTTTCCGTGCTGTTATGGTTATATGTTATATCGTGAGAAATTTAATAAATATTATAGCACGATTGGTGACTTGTTTGTATCCAGATTTAACCACCAATTACCTAAATATATGTTATAGAGCCTGATACTGGGGCAGTGGTGGTGGATGTTTCTCGCTGCATTGGGGTAAAATGTTTGTATACATTTTTCCATTTTTTCTCATTTAACAGTATATACAGAAGAGCAAACAGGATTCTGTTTCGGGAGTATTGGTGGTTACTAGATTGGATCTACAAATCCATGGTACCCTGAGGTGTTTAAAATAATCACAAAGCCTCTTATGATTTACAAACAGAATTAATCTGTTTGTGCGCTCTATAACTGATGATTCACATCCTTTACATAATCGTATTGGTTGTTGATTTACAGATTTTAAGGGGTGACATTTATCAGAAGAGGACTATCAGATTGTACTGTGGATATTATTGCAATCTGGAGGGATATTACCCAGAAGTAGTACATTTCTTACATAAAGAAATGGGATATGTTTTGTTTAAGCAGAATATTACATATCACACTATAGACATATCAGTAGTGTTAGAGTTCTGTAAACTCTTATTTAATTAGCAGTTAAGCTATAATGCCATGAATACTGCAAGGAGTACCATTACTGCATATCTATGGAGGAATCAGAATAAAATGTTGTAGGGTTACATCCTTTGGTCTGCAAATTTATGAAAGGATTTTAATTCTAAACCTCTTAGACATTAAGGAAGTCAAGTTCAGGGGACTGGTTTATGCACAGAGAGTGCAACTATTGCAGAAAGTAAGAATATACATGATGGAAAGAGACAAACAGTTATTATTGTGTTCTATGTCTATGAATTGCTTAAACAGAGTAGATGTGGAATCACAGGATGTAAGTTGGGGTTTCAGCATATCCTACGGATCCACATCTATGTGTGGTATCACATTTACAATTAGATTGAAGCTATCATAACCTTAAAGAGGTTCAGTATGAGTATTTTATTAGCCATAAGTAGCTGCATAGGAAAGTGTCGGTTTAGACTATTTTAATATGGCTAAAGCATGTGTTGCTTGATGCAGGTATGGATACCGAAATTTTTTAAATCTTATTTCACCAGGGCACCATCAAGTTTGACGGCCAAGGATTGGATGTTCAAATAACACATATCCTCGTGGCTGCAGGCATAAGTGAAAGAATTCACCTATTACCATAAGGAGATTATAATACCTATGGTTATTTGGTGGTGTTATTTTTTGGATTTAGTATTAAATATTCCTCTTGTGATTAAGGGGTTACTATTATGGTGATAAATTAACCATTAACTGGTTGCATCCATGTTATGGTTGTGCATTGTTGATTGTTTTACTTATTTAGAGTCATTCAATGCAGTGAGCGCCTGGATTAAATCTACGGCCTGAAATCACAGAGCTTTGAAATCTTCACGTAGTCACTCACGTGACTCCGAAGTAAAATAGTAAGATTAAACGAGAACTTACCAGTTTGAAGTTTGATCTTTATTTTATGAGGAGTTACGTTGAGGGATTACGTGCCCTCCGCTCCCACCCTCATAAAAGATCGAGCTGGTAGTTCTAGTCTTTATGTATCTTACTATCATACTTCAGTAATTGTCGTCTATGATTTCACTCCGCTGCTTTGAAGATTGACGCGTGTGCGGCTGGACGGGCTCTTCTTCACGTAATCCCTCAACGTAACTCCTCATAAAATAAAGATCAAACTTCAAACTGGTAAGTTCTCGTTTAATCTTACTATTCCCCATTCAATCATGTTTTGCTATGACGATCCATAAACCACAAGGACAAAGAATGTAGAAGGTGTTGATCTACCTTGACAAACCGGTATTTCAGCATGGAGTACTATGTGTCTCTTAACTGAGGAAAGATGAAGGAAAATGTCAAACTTTTCCTGAAGGATGGAACATTGACCAAGAATGTTGTCATTAAAAGCATGCTTCGTTGAATGATGACTTCTGAGATAAATTCTCACATTTTCTTTGTTAAAATTTGACCGCTTAATCTCTCTATATTTAAATTATCTTTTTTTTTAATCAACAGCAAAGAGACATAAAGATGCAGTGAGCAGCAACAAGAGACACAACAAGAAATAACTTAATAATTTTCATCTTTAACATTTAAATTGTTCTTATATTTTAAGTCATTCATATTTTAAACTTTAATAAATCCTTTTTCCACTTTTCATGCCTGCATGTTCTTCATCACAATGGGAACCTAATACGCAGGAATGGCTGCTCTGTGGGAGAGCCACGAAGAATGCATGGGGGGGAGGTTGTGGGGAGATGGACTGAATGCGTGGGGGGGACGGGAATGGCAAGGAGCAGAGGGGGGGGTGAAGGGGGGAGGGGTGACTGAGTGAACTGCCAGCGTGCCAGGCATGAATGACTGCACCAGACATGAGTAAGTGAACTGCCAGCCCACCAGCTGTCAGTGACTGAACTGCCAGCCCACCCGCCGTGAGTGACTGCACTGCCAGCCCACCAGTCATGAGTAAGTGAACTGCCAGCCCACCAGTCGTGAGTAAGTGAACTGCCAGCCCACGAGCCATGAGTAAGTGGACTGCCAGGCCACCAGCCCTGAGTGACTGCACTGCCAGCCCACCAGTCATGAGTAAGTGAACTGCCAGCCCACCAGTCGTGAGTAAGTGAACTGCCAGCCCACCAGTCGTGAGTAAGTGAACTGCCAGCCCACCAGCTCTGACTGAGCTGCCAGTACAATAATCCATTCAGTCCCCCCTCTCCCCCTTCTCTCTCACAGAGTATTTCACCTGTTTTGTGCAGAATTTCTGGCAGTTTCTCATCTGCCAGCCTGCCAGGTCTGAGTGACTATACTGCGAGGCCTCAGTGACTGAGCTGCCAGCCCAAGAATCCATTCGGCCCACAATGTCCATACTAGCCCTCTGGAAACCAGTCCCTTCAGCCCACAACACCCATACTGGCGCATATATATATATATATATATATATATATATATATATACTAGACTAAGTGGGACCCATTGGGTCCCATGTTCACACGGGAGGGCTGGTCCCCCAATGCAATATTCCACCTCTCCACCAATTACAATATTGGTGGCCAGTGGGGGGGGGGCTTTCTGGAGCTAATATGGGTACTGTGGGCTGAAGGGACTGGTTAGTATGGACATTGTGGGCAAATGGATTCTTGGGTTGGCTGCTCTGTCACTCAAGCCTGATGTGCTGGCAGCTCACTAATGGCTGGTGGGATAGCAGTTGACTCATGGCTATTCCTTGAAATTCCATTTCATTCAGGGTGCAAGGCAACCAAATTCAAATGCAGTTTCCTACCATTTCAAGCAGGGTGCAAGGCCACTAAATTCAAGTGCAGTTTCTTATCACTTCAAGCAGGGTGCAAGGCTACCGAATTCAATTGCAGTTTCATACCATTTCAAGCAGGGTGCAAGGCCACCAAATTCAGGTGCGGTTTCCTACCACTTCAAGCAGGGTGCACGGCCACCGAATTCAAGTGCAGTTTCCCACCACTTCAAACAGGGTGCAAGGCCACCGAATTCAAGTGCAGTTTCCGACCACTTCAAGCAGGGTGCAAGGCCACAGAATTCAAGAGCAGTTTCCGGCCACTTCAAGCAGGCTGCAAGGCCACCGAATTCAAGTGCAGATTCATGCCATTTCAAGCAGGGCGCAAGGCCAACAAATTCATGTGCAGTTTCATGTCAATTCAATCAGGGTGCTAGGCCACCACATTCAAATGCAGTTTCATACCATTTCAAGCAGGGTGAAACTACCATAAAACCACGATAAAACCGCACAAAACACCACATAAACACCACACTCACAGTTCAGTAGAAATTCAGTGTGTTCAGTAGATTCACAGCTCAGACAGAGTCATGACCTCTCCCTCCCACATCTTGCAGAGACTGAGCCACACCCACACTTATGGGTTTTATATCCCCCCCTCCAACTAGAAGGGGCGTGGCCTTCATGGCGTGATTGACAGGAGAGAGATTCTCAACATTTTTTTAAACACTAATAACACTTTTATTTTTCATTGATGGGAAGAATCCTCTGCACCTGATGAGCGGAGGGGGACTGAGTAAGATGGCCGAAAATCACAGCCATCAGTCGTAGCGAAGGGAAATTGGACACTTGGTTCGGAAAAAGAGAGAGATCTACAATAATTATAGGCAGCATGGAGTAAATGAGGTGCTTGAGGAGTATAAAGAATGTCAAAAGAATATTAAGAAAAAAATTAGAAAAGCTAAAAGAAGATATGAGGTTGCTTTGGCAAGTAAGGTGAAAGTAAATCCAAAGGGTTTCTAGAGCTATATTAATAGCAAAAGGATAACAGGATAAAATTGGTCTATTAGAGAGAGTGGACAGCTATCTGCAGAGCCAAAAGAGATGGGGGAGATATTGAACAATTTCTTTTCTTCGGTATTCACCAAGGAGAAGGATATTGAATTATGTGAGGTAAGGGAAACAAGCAGAGTAGCAATGGAAACTATGAGATTCAAAGAAGAGGAGGTGTGGACACTTTTGAAAAATATGAAAACGGATAAGACTCCAGGTCCTGACAGGATATTCCCTCGGACATTGAGGGAAGTTAGTGTAGAAATAGCAGGGGCTATGAATGAAATATTTCAAATGTCATTAGAAACGGGAATAGTGCCGGAGGATTGGCGTACTGCGCATGTTGTTCCGTTGTTTAAAAAGGGTTCTAAGAGCAAACCTAGCAATTATAGACCTGTTAGTTTGACATCAGTGGTGGGCAAATTAATGGAAAGGATACTTTGAGATAATATATATAAGCATCTGGATAAGCAGGGTCTGATTAGGAACAATCAACATGGATTTGTGCCTGGAAGGTCATGTTTGTCTAATCTTCTTGAATTTTTCGAAGAGGTTACTAGGGAAATTGATGAGGGTAAAGCAGTGGATGTTGTCTATATGGACTTCAGTAAGGCCTTTGACAAGGTTCCTCATGGAAGGTTGGTTAAGAAGATTCAATTGTTGGGTATTAATGGTGGAGTAGCACGATGGTTTCAACAGTGGCTGAATGGGAGATGCCAGAGAGTAATGGTGGATGGCTGTTTGTCAGATTGGAGGCCGGTGACTAGTGGGGTGCCTCAGGGGTCTGTGTTGGGTCCACTGTTGTTTGTCATGTACATCAATGATCTGGATGATGGTGTGGAAAATTGGATTAGTAAGTATGCAGATGATACTAAGAGAGGTGGTGTTGTGAATAGTGAAGTAGATTTTCAAAGTCTACAAAGAGATTTAGGCCATTTGGAAGAGCGGGCTGAAAGATAGCAGATGGAGTTTAATGCTGATAAATGTGAGGTGCTACATCTTGGCAGGACAAATCAAAATAGGACGTACATGGTAAATGGTAGCGAATTGAGGAATGCTGTTGAACAGAGGGATCTAGGAATAACTGTGCATAGTTCCCTGAAGGTGGAATCTCATGTAGATAGGGTGGTAAAGAAAGCTTTTGGTGTGCTGGCCTTTATAAATCAGAGCATTGAATATAGAAGTTGGGATGTAATGTTAAAATTGTACAAGGCATTGGTGAGGCCAATTCTGGAGTATGGAGTACAATTTTGGTCGCCAAATTATAGGAAAGATGTCAACAAAATAGAGAGAGTACAGAGGAGATTTACTAGAATGTTGCCTGGGTTTCAGCAACTAAGTTACAGAGAAAGGTTGAACAAGTTAGGTCTTTATTCTTTGGAGTGCAGAAAGTTAAGGGGGGACTTGATAGAGGTCTTTAAAATGATGAGCGGGTTAGATTGAGTTGACGTGGATAAGCTTTTCCCATTGAGAGTAGGGAAGATTCAAACAAGGGGACATGACTTGAGAATTAAGGGACAGAAGTTTAGGGGTAACATTAGGGGGAACTTCTTTACTCAGAGAGTAGTAGCTGTGTGGAATGAGCTTCCAGTGGAAGTGGTGGAGGCAGGTTCGATTTTATCCTTTAAAAATAGATTGGATGGGTATATGGACGGGAAAGGAATGGAGGGTTATGGTCTGTGTGCAGGTAGAAGGCACTGGGGGAAGAAAGAAGGAAAAAAAAATGTTCGGCATGGACTTGAAGGGCCGAGATGGCCTGTTTCCGTGCTGTAATGGTTATATGGTTTTATCTAAAATCAATATTCAGTGCAACAGGAAGTTATCAAGTTTCCACCAACAACAGCCTTTTCTTTTTTTGCCGTGCAGCCTTTCAAAGCAGTTACCAACACCAACAACAGCCATTTTTTTTTCAGTGCAGCCTTTCAACGCAGTTACCACCACCAACAAGAGCCATTTTTTTTGCAGTGCAGCCTTTCAAAGCAGTTACCACAACCAACAACAGCCATTTTTTTGCGGTGCAGCAGCCTTTCAAAGCAGTTACCACCACCAACAAAAGCCTTTTTTTGCAGTGCAGCCTTTCAAAGCTGTTACCACCACCAACAACAGCCATTTTTTTTGCAGTACGCCTTTCAAAGCAGTTACCACCACCAACAATAGCCTTTTTTTTTTACAGTGCAGCCTTTTAAAGCAGTTACCACCACCAAAGACAGCCTTATTTTTTTGCAGTGCAGCCTTTCAAAGCAGGAGCCTTTTTTTTTTGCAGTGCAGCCTTTCAAAGCAGTTACAACCACCAACAACAGCCATTTTTTTTTCAGTGCAGCATTTCAAAGCAACCATATTTTCATTTTCGAACCACATTAAGGGCAGTCACAGTTGAGTAGACATGTGTTCAGTGTTATTTAGAGCTCAGAGAGACGTGACCCTCTCGCTTCCTCCATCTTGCAGAGACTGAGTGAAGCACACCACTTCCGGCTTTTATAGTCCCTCCCCCCTCCCACCAGCAGGGGCAGCAGAGAGATTGGCGAAATGTTTTAAAACATTAATATATCTCTGATTTTTCATCGATGGGAAAAATCCTCCAGTCCAGTCCGGCGGAGGGGGTCTCTGAGCGAGGTGGCCAAAAATGAAGGCCATAGGCGGTGGCGTTCTCTTGGAAATCACATCGCAGTGAGTCAAAAGCGGTCAAGATCTTACTTTCAGTAATATAGATGCGTGTGTGTGTGTGTGTGTATAATATATATATATATACACACACACACACACACGATTTCCCTCTTATGATTAATAACATTCTATCATATAGTATCGTGTGTGTAGGAAGGAACTGCAGATGCTGGTTTAAACTGAAGATAGACACAAAATGCTGGAGTAACTCAACAGGTCAGACAGAATCTCTGGACAAAAGGAAAATATTATGTTTTGGGTTGGGTCTGAAATAGGTTCCTGCACACCTTTGGAATGTGGAAGGAAACAAGAGCACCAGGAGAAAACCCATGCGATCAAAGGGAAAAGGAGCAAACTCCATACAGACAGCACCCATATTCAGGATCAATTCCGGGTCTCTGGCACTTTTAAGTAGCAACTTTATGGCCAATGTACTGCCCCATGGTCTTGAACTTAATTAAAACACACAGTAGCTGTAAAGGGGGACATAGCGTCACTTGGTGATTTAAAACTGAAAATTTATATTTTCATTTTTTTAGTAACCAAAGTTATCAACGTATATTTTTTGTGTGTGTTGGAAAACAAAATATAGTGGCACAGCTGGTAGACTTGCTGCCTCACACGCCAGAGATCTGTATTCGATCCTGTCCTCGGGCACTGTCTGTGTGAATTTGCACATTCTCTCTGCAAGCGTGTGGGTTTCCTCCCACATCCCAATGAAGCATTGGCTTTGTAGGTTAACTTGTCTCTGTAAAATTGCCCCTAATGTGTAGGGAGTGGGTGAGGAAAGTGGGATAACCGAACTTGTGTGAATGGGTGGACAAAAATGCTGAAGAAACTGAGCGGGTGATGCAGCATCTATGGAGCAAAGGAAATAGGCGACGTTTCGTGTCGAGACCCTTCTTCAGACTGATGTGAGGGTGGGGGGGGACCGGAAGAAGAAAGGAAGAGGCGGAGACACTGGGGTGTAAACTGCCCAAGCGAAATATGAGGTGCTGCTCCTCCAATTTACGGTGGGCCTCACTCTGGCCATGGAAGAGGCCCAGGACAGAAAGGTCGGATTTGGAATGGGAAGGGGAGTTGAAGTGCTGAGCCACCGGGAGATCAGGTTGGTTATTGCAGACCGAGCAGAGGTGTTGGGTGAAGCGATCGCCAAGCCTACGCTTGGTCTCACCGATGTAGAGCAGCTGACACCTAGAGCAGTGGATGCAATAGATGAGGTTGGAGTAGGTGCAGGTGAACCTCTGCCGCACCTGGAAAGATGGCTTGGGTCCTTGAATGGAAGCAAGGGGGAGGTAAAGCGACAAGTGTAGCATTTCCTTCCTTTCTTAGTTAAAGTGCCAGGATAGGGGTCGGTTTCAATGGGAAAGGATGAATTGACCAGGGAGTTACAGAGGGAGCGGTCTCTGCGGAAAGCCAACAGGGGAGGAGATGGGACGATGTGGCCAGTGGCGGGATCCCATTGGTAGACAAAAAAGCTGGAAAAAATCAGCGGTAAGGCAGCATCTATGGAGCGAAGGAATAGACGACATTTCGGGTCGAGAACCTTCAGATTGATGCGGGGGGGACAGGAAAAAGAAAGGAAGAGGCGGAGACAGTAGGCTGTGGGAGAGCTGGGAATGGGAGGGGAAGGAGGGAGAAAGCAAGGACTAACTGAAATGAGAGAAGCCAATGTACATACCGCTGCGGTGTAAACTACCCAAGCAAATATGAGGTGCTGCTCCTCCAATATGCGGTAGGCCTCACTCTGGCCGTGGAGGAGGCCCAGGACAGAAAGGTCGGATTCGGAATGGGAAGGGGAGTTGATGTGTTGAGCCACCGGGAGATCAGGTTGGTTATTACGAACTGAGTGTAGGTGTTGTGCGAAGCGATCGCCAAGCCTGCGCTTGGTCTCACCGAGGTTGATCATATGCTGAATAATCCAACCACATTTTTGATTGGAGGTGGAAATAAATAATATAAATTGCATTCATTGCAATGTGTAAAAAGAGTTGAGATACTGTATTATAATTTTGCTGCATGTCATTGTGGTATATATCATGTCTTGATTGGTGAATATGTTTAGTTTGTGACTTTATTTGAAGCAGAAATAATATGTGAATGCTTCATTGAGCATAATTCCGACTGGTAACTACGCACTACGTCCGAGCACATTATTGCACGTGTCATGCAAGCCATCTAAAATGACCACCTAAACTTAGCAATGTTACAAAATTTTGAGATTTTAAAAATAAAGTCTGCAATTTATCCCATCAGATAAAGCATAAAAAGAAGTTTAATTTGACACTTAATTCACTTTCATATCTTCAGTATTAAAAAAGTTATGGCCATTATCATACTCAGAAATTAGCATCTAGTTCCCTATTGCTTTTCCATTCACTTAACACAAAAGCTGTGATCGAGGACAGTTAAAAGCCCACAACTTTCTTAAAAATTATGATAACTGAAAGAAATGTTCAGGTATTATAGATTGAAGCATTCTGAAACAAATATGAAACAATCTTACTTCGAAGACATGAAAGTAAAGCATATAATTAGTTAGTTACCTAATTGTAGCTAATTACAAAATTCAATTACTAGATCTAAACATTTATAAATTTCTTAAGAATAGATTAACATTTTTAAATAGCCTAAGTGTCCAAATAACATTCACACAATAATTCACAATATAACATAATTTTTAAATCTCATTTTCATGAATTTACAGGCCAAATGGAAGGAATTGAATGTTTAATAACTAAATTAATGGGGATTTAATTCATCTTGCGAGTGAGGATTACTGGAACGCAATCTTTTGGAACGTTGATTTGCGGTGAATTTAACCCCGTATTGGCATGAAAAATACTGCCGTTAATTCGGGGAATAAAATCACCGTGTCGCATGAAAAAATGTGAATTAAAGGCTTCTTAAGAAGCACTTTTATACATTTAAAGAAAGCACTTTCGTTTACCTGTCCCGTGTGTGAAATCCGTCCCCGTTATCGGCGTTGACGCTTCAGGAGCTGCTTTTAAAATTACTGTACCGCTGACATTGACGATTTAATAAAAATAAAAAATTCACAAAACGCCGGTAGGAATGATTTTGTCAGCCAAGGCTTGTACTCCAACAAAATATTCCCAGGACAAGGGAGGAGAAACCTGCGTTTTAACCCCACCCCCCCTTAAAGGCGCCAAAATCGCGCACACGGCCAGTGGCAGAATTACAGCGCGACTGAAGGTAAGTTTTGTAACATACCTAATAAACTGTCATTTGGCAACTTAAAAAGCAGCCAAGGTTGCCCGGCTGACAACAGAGAAAAATAATTAAATGAGAGCCCTGCAATGTGTATAATATTTTTGACACTGTCATAGGCCTTTCTTACATATGCTGTCACAGCGCACTGTAGTCTCTAAACATCCCTTCAGTAATTTTCCTTGCCCTTCAATTCAGAATTATAGTGTTTTAAGCCGATGACACTAGCACTGGCAGACCAATATACAAAACTGGGAACAAGCATCATTTCACAAACTACAGACCTGTTTCTTTACTCCCTCAATTCTCCAAAATACTAGAAAAAATGTTCAATAATAGACTAGACATATTTGTAGAAAAGCATAAACTAATCACTGAAAGTCAATATGGATTCAGATCAAACAGATCAACATCACTTGCAATAATAGAATCAATTGAAGATATCACAAACGCTATTGACAATAAACTATATGCAGTTGGGATATTTATTGATATAAAGAAAGCATTTGATACGATTAATCATGATATATATAATTTAAAAAATTAGAAAGGTATGGCATTAGAGGTCTAGTACTGGATTGGATAAAAAGCTATTTAAGTAACAGGCAACAGTTTGTGAAGCTGGGCAGTTACAGTTCTACACGTTTGGACATTGCTTGTGGTGTCCCCCAGGGGTCAGTGTTGGGTCCAAAACTATTCATCATGTATATAAACGACATTTGTAATGTGTCCAACGCCTTGAGGCTGGTCTTGTTTGCAGACGACACAAATATTTTTTGTTCTGGGGAGAATTTAAAACAACTACTGGACAAAATAACAAAAGAAATGGGCAAACTGAAAACATGGTTTGACAGGAACAAAATATCATTAAACTTGAGCAAAACCAAAATAATGTTATTTGGTAATTGCAGAACAAATACACAAGCAAATATAAAGATAAATGGGGTTGAAATTGAACAAGTTCATGAAAATAAATTTCTTGGGGTTATAATGGATGATAGAATCAGCTGGAAATCACACATTAAACATGTACAATCCAAACTGTCAAAAAACATTTCTGTATTACACAAAGTTAAGCAGGTTCTGGATCACAAATCACTCCGCATTCTCTACTGTTCACTAATCTTACCCTATTTAAATTACTGTGCAGAAGTCTGGGGCAATAACTATAAAAGTTCGCTACATTCATTAACTATTCTGCAAAAAAGAGCAATACGTATTATTCACAAGGTCAGGTATCTGGGTCAAACTAATCCATTATTCTTACAGTCAAATTATTAAAATTAGAAGATTTGGTTGCATTTAAAACAGCACAGATAATGTTTAGGGACAAAAATAAAAACGTACCTGGAAATATACAAAAATTATTTATTGTGCGAGTGGGGGGTTATAATTTAAGAAGAATATTTAATTTTAAGGTACAAAGAGTCCGCACGACCAGAAAAACTTTTTGTATTTCGGTCTGTGGAGTAGGATTGTGGAACAGTTTGAATGTGGAATTAAAGCAATGTCCAAACATGAACCAGTTCAAAATGACATACAAAAAACTTTTTTTCACAAGGTACAGGGATGAAGGGTATGGTTGACAAACAGGGGTTAATGTTTATTTATTATTTTATTTATTATTTATTTATGTCTTTTGGTTACTTTATACATGGTGGAGGCAGGTTTGTTTTTATCATTTAAAAATAAATTGGATAGTTATATGGACGGGAAAGGAATGGAGGGTTATGGTCTGAGCGCAGGTATATGGGACTAGGGGAGAATACGTGTTTGGCACGGACTAGAAGGGTCGAGATGGCCTGTTTCCATGCTGTAATTGTTATATGGTTATATGGTTATATTACTTGTATGTGTATATCAGTTGTATGTATATATATATGTCTATGTATCTCTAAAAATTGTCTTGGGTATTATTATTATTAATTAATTAATTATTAAATATGGAAGAAGGGTTTAGGGAGAAGGGGTGAGATTAAATAAGTTATGCTTCTTCTCACTCCTTTTCGAGCTTGTAAAGAAAAAGTGTTGGACATTTAAATTTTGCATTATGCTTTCATTGCTTTGCAAATATTGCCTGGAATGTCCAATGTTTGACTATTTCGATTTTGTTGTTGTTATTTATTCCTATTTATGTCTTTACTTGTTCGGAACAAACAAATAAATAAAGAAATAAATAAAGAAATAAATAGACAAAAAAAAAAAAAATAGATAAATAAATTTAAATAGCGCAGCTTTCCAGCCCCTTATCTCATTGGGCCACGCTCGGCTGCAAATCGGTGTCAATCTGGTGGACCATCTTCCTCTAGTCGTGGGGATTTGGAGGGGCCTCACAAGTGGAACAGCTTAGGGCCTCTCTTCATCTAAATCCGGACCTGCTCTTTCGCACGTCTCTCTCTCCACCTCTCGCTCCCCCTCTCTCTATCTCCCCCACTCTCTCTGCCCCCTCTCTCTCCCACTCTCTCTATCTCCCTCCTTTCATCCCCCCCTCTCCCCTCTCTCTCTCTCACTCTTTCTATCTCTATCTCCCTCTTTCTATCTCCACCCTCTCTCCGCTTCACTCCCCCTCTCTCTACCCCCTCCCTCTCTCCTCTCCCCCTCTCTCTCCCCACTCTCGTACTCCTCTCCCTTTCCCTTCCCTCTCTCTATTGCCACCCCATCTGACTCTCTCCCCTCTCTCTCCCACCCCTCCTCCCCCTCTCTCTATCTCTCCCCTCTCTCGTGCCCCTGTCCCCCTCTCTTTATCACGCCTCTCTCTATCTCCCCTCTCTATCTCTCCCTCTCTCCTCCCTCTCTCTCTCTCTCTCCGCCCCTTATCTCTCCTCCCCCTCTTCCCCCCTCTCTCCCCCTCTCTCCCACCCTCTCTATCCCCCCTCTCTCTACCCCCTCTCTCTGCCCCTCTCTCTAACCCCCCCTCTATCTCTCTCCCTATCTCTCTCCCTCTCACTAGCACCCCCTCTCACCCCTCTCGCTCTGCTTCTCTCTACCCCCCCCCCATCTCTCTCTTACCCCTAGCTCTCTCTCTCTCCCTCACTCTCTCCCCCTCTCTCTCACTCCCCCATCTCTCTATCTCACTGTCTCTCTCCACTCTCTCTCCCCCTCGCTCTCCCCCACTCTCTCTCCACCTCTCTCTCTCTCTCTCTCCTCCCCTCAATCTCCCCCACTCTATCTCCCCTCCTCTCCCACCTCTCTCCCGTCCCTTCCCTCTCTCTCCTACTCTCTCTTCCTCCCCCTCTCTTTTTGTCCCTCTCTTTATCTCCACCCCCTCTCTCCCCCCTCTTTCCCCCCTCCCCCTCTCTCTCCCTCACTATCACCACTCTCTCTCTCTCACCCTCTCTTTCCCCTCTCTCTTCCCCTCTCTCTTCCCCTCTCTTATTCTCCCCTCTCTCTCCTCTCTCTCTCCTCTCTCTCTCCCCCTCTTTCCCCCTCTCTCTATCCCCCTCTCTCGATCCCCCCTCTCTCCCCTCTCTTCCCCCTCACTCTCCCATTCTCACTATCCCTCTCTCTCTCTCCCCTCTCTCTCCCCTATCTCTCTCCCCTCTGCCCCCACACTCTCTCCCCCTCAATCTCCCTTCTCTCTCTCCCTCCTCTCTATCCCTATCTCTCTACACCTCTCTCACTCCCCCTCTTTCTCTCCTCCTCTCACTCTCTCCCGTCTCTCTCTCTCCCCCTCTCTCTCCCCTCCTCTCTCTCTCTCCAGTATCTCTCTCTCCCCGTCTCTCTCCCTCTCTCCCCGTCTCCCTCTCCCCATCTCCCTCACTCCTCTCTCTCTCTCTCCCCCTCTCTCTCCCCATCTCTCTCCCCATCTCTCTTCCCCCTCTCTTCCCTCCTCTCTCTCCCGCCCGCCTCCCTCTCCCTCTCTCTCCCCGTCTCTCTCTCACCCTCTCTCTCTCTCTCCTGCCCCTCTCGGTCTATCTCTCCCCTTCTCTCTCTCTCCCCTCTCTCCCCTCTCTCTCTCCCCTCTCTCTCTCCCCTCTCTCTCTCCCCTCTCTCTCTCCCCTCTCTCTCTCCCCTCTCTCTCTCCCCTCTCTCTCTCCCCTCTCTCTCTCCCCTCTCTCTCTCCCCTCTCTCCCCCTCTCTCTACCCTCTCTCTCCCGTCCCTTTCTCCCCCACTCTCCCTCCCCTCACACTCTCACCACCTCTCTCTCTCTCTCTCTCCGTCTCTCTCTCTCCCCGTCTGTCTCTCCCCATCACCCTCTCCCCCATCTCTCTATGTCCCCCCCCTCTCCCCACTCTCTCTCTCTCTTCTCTCTCTCTCTCTCTCTTCTGCCCCACTCTCTCTCCCCTCTCTCTGAAAGGAAGGACATTAGCTTGGAGGATGTGGAATCGACATGGGTAGAGCTGCGAAACACTAAGGGGCAGAAAACGCTAGTGGGAGTTGTGTACAGGCCACCTAACAGTAGTAGTGGAGTTGGGGATGGCATCAAACAGGAAATTAGAAATGCGTGCAACAAAGGTAAAACCATTATAATGGGTGAATCAAATTGGCAGGGGTGCTGGGAAGAGGATTTCTTGTAATGCATGCGGGATAGTTTTCTTTTTTTTTTTTTTTTTTTGAAAATATTTTTTATTGGAGATAAGTACATAACCTATTAACATCATTACAGTCTTACATTTTTAAATTGATAATATTATCAATTATTATTACATTGTCTCCAATACCTTTTGCCTTTTTTTTTATTTTAAACTAGATAGAACTAAAAAGATAGATGAAGTAAAGAAAGAAAAGAGAGAGAAGAAAAAGAGAAAAAAAACAAAAAACAAAAAACAAAACAAAAAAAACAAAAAAACAAACGAGAAAGATAGTTAAAGAAGAATATTAAAATCAAAAACTTCATTCGAGATATGTTCGTACATTTCAGAATATAGCATTTCATCCATTTATTAGCCCGAGCATTAGTCAGGTTCCCGTGCTGAACTATTCTGACCCTTTAAATAATCAATAAAGGGAGACCATGTTCCAACGAATAATTCCTGTTTGTCCAACAGGGAAAATCTGATTCTTTCCACGTTTAAGGTCTCCGTCATTTCTATAATCCACATTTTGATTGTGGGGGCCGTAGGGCCTTTCCAAAATTTTAGAATTAATTTTTTTCCTGTTATTATACTATAATCAATAAAGTTTCTTTGTGTTGTTGTAAATGTTTGATTTAATTCTGATGTTCCGAGTATTATAAATTTTGGATCCGGGTCCACTTGTGTGCTGGTCACTTTAGATATTATACTAAAAATATTTACCCAGAATTTTTTAATTTTTATACAGTTTGCAAACATATGAGATAAGGTAGCTTCTAAATGTTGACATTTATCACATATAGGTGAGATATGTTGAAAGATTTTATGTAATTTTGTTTTTGAATAATGTAATCTATGTATTACTTTAAATTGTATTAAAGAATGTCTGGCATTTAATGAACATTGATGGCATCAAACAGGAAATTAGAAATGCGTGCAACAAAGGTAAAACCATTATAATGGGTGAATCAAATTGGCAGGGGTGCTGGGAAGAGGATTT